>CAOLHI010002031.1:0-302604 GCA_948474755.1 Ctenosaura bakeri
AATTAGAAATAGAGTAGATTCTACCTCTGTAGTTTGAAGCAGTTCTACTGATAAGCCTGCTCTTCCTGGTGATTTATTTCTTCCACATGCCGTGCTCTAGGTTCAACTTCTGCTTCATTTTCTAAAATTGAAGGTTCATCTCCAAATGGTTCTTCCTCAAAATCCAGCAAAGGATGAGAGCCTGCTTTGTAATATTGCTAAGCTTAAGGCCCAATCGTAGGGTGGAAGTGGAATAATTACCTCATTTATGGCTGTACTCCACGTATACCCTAAGAGGGGGATGGGGCCACTTGTGAAGAACTAAGCTTTCAGCCTATTACAAATGTAGAACATCACATTACAGATAGCTGCTTATACACATGGTAGAATGCTAGTAACACTGTCATGAAGTTTTGGTCTCTGAGTTGGAAGACAAGTGAGTACTGTACATTTGGTCTATGTCACATCTATTTTGTCTATAAAGGATCAGCCTGGGAGAGGCGTAGCTGCATAATTCCATTACTGTATTTTTCCTTTGCTCGTTTATCTTACCATACTAAGGACTAGGGTTGCCAGAGTGAAAATAAGAGAGGGCTCCTGGACCTTTAATGGTTGCAGAAGTAGAAATTAAACAGATGCTGCTTGTTACTTGGTTGAGGGACAAGCAACACCTATGTTATGCAACAACTAAGTAAGCACTTTCCAGTTTTCAATCTGACAATCCTACCAGGGAAAGTAGGTCAGTTTCAATACAACATTCATGGCTTAATAAACCACATTTTATTAAGCTGGGAGTGTGTGTAGAGCCCTCACTTCTTCTAGACTAAAGTCTACTTTAATTCTGTGACCTTGCCCTCTTTCAACCACAATTCTCCCATAACATAAGAAATGGGAAACTTTGGTGTTATATGAGTCTGCTAACCAGGATCTTAAACTCTATTTTGTCCTTGTTTAATAAGCTGATATTAAAATTCATTCTGCTTTTTCTGCCATAATAGGAAACTGTGGTTTAATGTTGTTAACCTGTGTTACATTAACAAGGATTTCAACATCAAAACCAGGCTAATTGGTCTTCCCTAGTATCCCAAGTATTATATTTAGTGGAGGTTGCTATGACCTGGCAGAGGCTTCTATTTCCACTCCAGACCTCATGATCCCTAGATTTCAGCAGACGTATGGAGAATTTTAAAGCCTACCATCCATGCTCACTGAGATGTGATTGGAAGACTGTGGTTGTGTACACCTGCATGCACAGGTTCCCAGCCAGCAACATACGGTCCTTGCAGCTGAAAAGGTTAGGTACCCTTGTTCTATACTATGTATGCTTTTAAAATGAATACTATTCACCTTGTGTGCTACCTTAATTTTGTGGAATGACCTTCTATCCCCCCAAAAAACTTAAAGGAAAAGGAAAAAGGAGGGAGGGAGGGAGGGAGGGAAGGAGGGAGGGAGGGAGGGAAGTGGCTTTTTTTAAAAAAAAAGAGAGAGAAACCAGAATAAATGTGAAATATGTATTGTAACCTACCTTGAACAATAAATGTTGGTAAAGAGAATCTAAATGTACAAACATAAATAGTTTTTTTTAAAAAAAATCTGGAAAAACAATTATTCATTTAACAGTTTCTGTTCAGTGTCAGTTAATGCCATGTTCTAACCATGGACACACTTCCTAGATGGCTTTTAATTTTTTTTTTCTAATTTAAGACTCACAAAACAGACTTGCTTATCTCATCACTATGTTGTTTTGTGCAAATTTTATTCATTTTTGATAGACATAAATTGGATTATATGTCTGTCATTTCTAAGCATCCATATGAGCACCATCTGGAATCTGATGTCAGGTGCAAAATTTAGCTTCTGCAGACACTTAACTTAAAAAGCAGAAATAATGTAAATTGAAACAAGCAAGATACTAGCTCTCACTGAAGAAAAACATATAAAAAAATTATGAGGCTTGGAAAACAGAAAATCTTGAGAAGGATTTTCACTGATAAAAGCACCAGCACTTCTATATGCTGCGTGTTTCTTACTTCTTGTGAATCCTGTGCTCTGTCCTATTATCCTTGCTACAAAAGCCAACCTTCCTTTGTTTTTGTATTTCTGAGTTTCAGTCCTAGCTCTAACACTCTGACAAACAAAACAAAAGCACACTGATGCATACTTAATGGAAGAAAACATGCAGTATAGGAAGCATAAGAGAGGCATTGTGATATATAGTGGTTTGAACACTGGACTAAGACTCTGGAGACCAAGGTTTGAATCCACACTCAGACTCTTTCCGCAACTCACCTTTTTGCAGAGCTGGGGTGCGGGGATCGTGTGAGCAGCCTCTTGCGAGAGACTCTCACTTCCTCGTTGCTTCAGTTCCGCAGCTGCTGCCTGCTCACGTGAGAGCGCCTCCTCTTCTTTCTGCAGTGCAGCCTCAGATTTTCCCAGGCTGCACTGGGGGAGGAAGCGCGAGCACCACAGCTCTAGAGCTCTGCATGCATGACAAGTGCATGCGGGGCCCTGGAGCGATGCACTATCGCGCACCATTTTCAGCTCAAAGCCAAAAATGAAATAGTGTGTGATCGCTGCCTGCCAGCCCCTGGAGCGTTGCACAATTGCAAGTGTGTCATGTGGATAGCTCCTCACAATTGTGTGACACTCCAAGGGCCCTTTCACATGGCAAATGCCGTGTGAAAGGGCCTCAGTCACAAAAACCAAATGGTTGATCTTCAGCAAGTCACACTTTTTCAGCTTCAGAGGATCTCTCCAAGAAAATGCTGTGATAGGTTCACTTTGAGATTGGCATAACTCAGAAATAACTTGAAGGCACACATCAACAGTGACAGCAACAACATAGGAATCGTGGCATTATTGCTTGGTGAAAAAGCAGACCTACTTTGATTTTAATAGCTTGGTACTGCATCATAAGTAAATTTCCCGTATATCTTCTTCCTTAACTTAAGAGTTAAAGGGATATATTCTGCAGATTCATCTGCCCTCTCACCACTTTTGTATAAGGACTGGAAAATCTACCAGCTTCACATTTTCCTCCACACTCATTTTATTTTAATCACAAGTTCTTTTCATCCTGAATAGACACATCTGTTCACAGAATGGAGAATACCACGTGGTACCTGCCTACCAAATATGTATTAAAAATGAAGAACATCTTAGAATAAAGAAAAACCAGACCAGTTCAACATCAGCACAGTGCAATAGGCATAGATTAAAGCCCAGACTTTTAAGAATCAGCTATTCAAAGCCCTGGATCTAGATGTATCACCCTATCACTTTTGATTTACTGCAATTCTATTTTTTTTTTCTTAATGTCATTTTTTCCCATCTTGAATATGAAGAAATTTGTGAATTTTGGTAAATTGCTATAATTTTTTTTAAAAAATCCTACTTTCAAGGTTGTGTGATCATCTGCAATGCAGCTGCATCTAATGCTGTGGCCCAGGGATGGCTGAGGCAACCATTGCCACAGGTGCAACAAATCCAGACTGAATTTTACCACTGTTCCTTCTACAGGCGCTCTGAGTTTCAAGGGACCTTTTCTGATGTTGAAGAGATGGAAGTTGGCACCAGGAAGTTCCAATGAAACTCAGAGCAGTTGCAGAAAGAGCAGCAGTAATTTCAAAAATGGATTTGCCACTCCCATGGCAGTAGATCTACCAACTGTCCCTGCTGTGAAGGTTATCTTGAAAGGCTTTAACCACATGGAAAGAATCCCATATGTAGTCTCTTCCCATTGGCATCCCACTTAGACATTGGGGCAACACTGGTTTAGAGATGCTTCACCCATATAGGCTAGAGTTTCTCCTGTCATCAAGTCTCATAAGAAAGTGTGCTCAACAGCAGCCCCCAGGCCAGGAACTACAGCTCTCATTCTTATTGGTACATTTTCTTCGTTCATATTGTTCTTTTGCCTTTGAAGCGTGGCTACTGCCATGAGAGATGAAGGCAATATCAGAAGCCTTAAGTTCTATGAGAGGAGTTTCATACCCTTCAATTGTCCTGATTTGGCAGTAACAGTCCCGATTAATCTTCGGCCATCCCCCTTTTGAGCTGATTTCAAAGTGTCCCTCTTTAGGGCTGTTTCCACACTAGCCTAATATAGTGTTATTATTCCACTTTCAACATCCTATGGAATCCTGGAATTTCCAATTTAGGGAGGGGCCTTTGAGGCCCCTCCCTAAACTGCAAATCCCAAGAGGCTAGTGCGGAAATGGCCCATGTCTCCTGCTCCCACTTTCTCCTTTCATGCAGGTGCTGCAAATTCAAAATGCAAAAGTATTCAAAATGCAAAAAGTAGTTCATACTCAATTAACTCAACTGGTAGAGAGGAGAATCAGGGGCAGAGTCTTGCCCTTTTCAGTAGACTCACACAAAAGCAAGCTGCCGCTGCATCTCCTACCTTCACCATTTCTACACTAGACTGTTATAGGGCTATTATTCCACTTTCATCATCCTGTTGAAAGTGTTAGTAAACTGCAAACCCCAGGATTCCATAGGACGTTAAAAGTGGAATAATTGCACCATAACAGTCTAGTGTGGAAATGGCCCTTGTTAGGTCTTTCTTATTAATAACTTTTGTCATCCTGACCACACTATGGTGTTGCTTGGCCACATATGTCCCATTTTTCATCTGTGAACTTTTGGAAGGTATCAAGTTTCCACAAGAAAGGCCACTGAAAGTTGGATCTGGCTCAAGAGCAAGAAGCAAAATCCAGCCATTTTCCCCCAATAAAAACTCATTTCTATAAACCAAATATTACTAAGAGAACTGCAGGAAATGCTTGCCTTGCAAATGTTAATTGGGGTCTACTATTATAGCTTGGCAGTTCAGGTCTCAGGGTAGATATTATTTCCATTGTCTGAATCACATTAAGAAATGTTAGTGTTTAGAGAAGATATGGTAAAATTTAGCAACAGACAGTATAAGCAATATCTGGCCTATCAAGTTTATTTTGTAATGTATTTTGTGCAAAATACATTATTTTGTAATGTATTGTTCATTTTCCCCCAGTTTCTTGACCCCTAAAGGCTCAGACACTGGGAATTCTGCTCAGCCTGCCTACCTCTTCTCAACCCTGCATATCAGTATGGTAACAAGGGCATAGAAAATTGCTTTGGTGGAGATTTACATGCCCTAATCTATCTATTTCAGGTGATTATTAAAAATCTGATTGCCTTATCAGGCTGTATGAAATATTTGACATTTGAGGGAGGGTTGTGAAACAAAAGCTCTGGGATGCTTCTTCATTTTCTTGGAAGTGTATGTCTCAGTCTTCCATTATGAAACAATGGAGATCAGCTTTCAAACATCTGAAAGCTGGCCTCTCAAAATATAGCAAAAGAGGTCTCCATAACAGGCTCAGCTTCCATGTTAAGTATCTGAGCTGAGAGCCGTCCACATGACTTGTGACAGTGAATTCCACAAGTTAATTATACTTTTGTGTGAAGAAGAATCAAGTGGCAATCAATGTAATTGTGTGAGTCTAAATTATAATTCAGCGGCAGAAGTTAACATTGCTCAGAATAAAGTATGCAATTTTGGCATATGTGTGCTGGATTTTTATGTGCAGAAGCACCACTATGGAGCCAGTGCCAGGTGTGACTGACAAGGCTGGGGAGTGATGTTATCTAATCAGACCTACCTCAGTTTCCGACTCTATCTTCTCTGGGAAAAATCGCCAACGATTTGGTCATTTGGGTTGCTCATTCTGTACTCACTCTGCTCTGTCACTATTCCTTTTTGACTTAGAGCAATCAGAAAAATTGTCAGTAGAAATTACAATGTGACTTTTGCTGTAATACAATCACATATGTGATGTTTTGTAATATGAAGTGTAGCCTTTTCTTATCACACCACAGATTTACCAATCAGCTGCATTACCTGTTATTTTACTGTTTCAGTAATATGCTAGTTCTCTTTTGCTAAAAAAAACCTAGGACTTAGATTTTGCTAGGAAGACTCATTGATTGTTTTTAATTTATCTCTGAAAATAAAATGTGCTCTTCACTTTTCACATACACATACTCTTGACAGTATGCATGTGTATATATGTATTTATGCTTATACTTGTGGACATAGGTACCAATAGGTAGTAAGCATTCCTGCTACCTGTTCCTATGCTGTCTTACTTGGCTGTAAGATAAGGAATATTTATTTATTATTTTGTATTTGGTAAGTTTATTTTGTAAGCTGCACTAAGAGAAGAGAAGTGTGTGAGAGAGGCTGATCAGGGGAACAGGATGGAAATGAAAATCTTCCTTTCAGATTTATTTTCCTTTTCACACTACAATGATAATGCTGAGTTCAGGTACAGTTGGGTAATTTAGATGTCTCAAGGAATCCAAAATTTGTGGAGCTCCTATTCCTGAATAAGCTACGACTGTTGAATATTTTTAATCCCAGAACCTATTAAAAGTATACAAGTTCTGGGGACCAAGGTGGTAAAGGAAAGGAGTCAGGAGGGTGGACAAAATTTCTTAGGCTGTAGGTTTATGTACCTGTGCATTACATGCAAAGAACATAATAAAATCAAGCTTTTGGTCTATAAAGGAATTTTGGAACAAGGGCTTCTGAGGGGACAATGAGTAGTATGTACATGCATACTGGTCAAACATTTTTAGCCTCAAATTGACTTCTGTAATGAGTAAATAAATTACATAATAGATGAATCTGTGATGCCTGGATGTAAGAACCAGACTTTTCCAACACTGATAACTCTGGGAAATGTGAACTAAATTTATTTATGTTATTGAAATAATTATATTTTATATATCTAAAGATCCCAGGTTGAGAAAAAAAGTCAACTTAAAGCAATAGAAACAGTAAAGGATTTTTTTAAAAAAATAAAAGGTATATTAAACCATTTAACAAGTTTTAAAAAATCAATTTAAACCAGTTAAAATAATTTGAAGCCGAAACTGAAGGGTACTGCTCTCTTCAACAGAGTAATCAACTGGCAAGGCAGAATCTGAACAATAACCAGTTCAATACCTACCCACATGCAAACAATCTAACAGAGAAAGAGACAAGCTTACTCTTTTTTATGTTTTACAAATAGCTTTATTTACAATTACTTATGCATAATCAAATGCATGTTCTTATGTAGGAGAGAAGGAAAACAAAGTCGTTGTATGATAGAGTGATGCAGGAAGAGAGCATATGGCAAAACAAGCAAATAGGAATCTTTCAGACATGCAAACTAGCAGTTATTGATCATAGTCAGGCAAAAAATTGCTCTCTCTAGCAGGGAGAGAGAGAGGGAGAAAGAGGGAGAGAAACTGCTGGAACTCAGTAAGTATGAGGAAGAGTGACAATAGAAAGGTTGAATGAACTTTTGCAAGTACCTCATATGAAAGCAATGAAATCAAATCAAGAGAATGTGAAGCATGGCTGAACAGCAGGGAGCAAGAACTTACAGACTGCAAGAGCTTTACAACCTTGGAACTGTTTCCCAAGGGAAACTATAGAGAGTCCATTATCTAAGCTAATTAAAAAGAGACTGGACACTTCACTGGTAAAAATATCCATTAGGGAACCATTCTACATTGTCAAAGAATGGACTGATTAGCTTAAAACCAATGAAGGGAAAAGAAATAGAGAAATCAATCTGCAGTTAGAGTGAGATATGGCATTCCCATCACCAAGACTGTACAGAGAAGGAACTGGCATCATGTAGATAACTTATAACAAAATTTTCTAGGCTGCTTTAGTCAATTCCTTAAGACAATGAAAAGGAGATTTGTTTTCTCCCAGAATTAGGAACAAGAAACAGGACTGGTTCTAGTTCTCTTATTTCCTTTACATGCCTGCTTCAGTTCCACCTGCTTTGTCTCCAAGGCTTACCTAGTAGCCATTCCTTTGTGTGGTCCTAGCTGAATATTAAGGATAGGTAAAGGATTTTTGGGTTCACGTTCTAATGCAAGATTGCCTAGTTTGTATTTCCTGTAATCCACAATGATCTTGATACAATTTGGAATTGGAAGGCCATACATCTGAAATTTGTGATTCACAAAACACAACAAAGATACATTTTAAACGTCTATAAAAAACACTACAGTTGGCTCTCTACCTTTGTGGATTTTACTTTCACAGATTTTATTATTAACAAGTTTCTTCAACTTCTGCCCCTCCTCCCACCTCAGGTGCTTCTTTTCCAAGGGGAATCTTCCTTCTCAGCATCTCTGTCAGGCCAAAGAGCCTTTTAAAAACCCACCTCTGGTTATCCTCCTTCTCTTCCTCCTCCTCTACCACCAGCCACTGCCTGGCCAGCTAAAGATGGCTCACAGGCTAATTTCTCAGCACCACAAACTCTTTCTTGAGGCCCCCCACGCACCCAAGGAAGGAGATGGATGTGAGTGAGGAAGTATAGGACTAGCATGCTGAGCCACCCCTTTCCCACTTTTTTCCCTGACCTGGTTTGGACCCTGGGTGCCTGATCTCCTTACCATGACTTAGCCCCTTTCCACACACACACACACACACACGCATGCGCGCACACACACACATCTTAATATTTGTGATTTTTCTACTTTTGTAAGAGTCCTAAACCCCTAACCCTCATAAATGTGGAGGGCCAGCTGTATATTCAATGGGAAAATACTTATTGAAATGAAAACTATAACTATGTCCCTTTCTACACTTGACTATTATAGTGCTATTATTCCACTTTCAACATCCTATGGAATCCTGAGGTTTGCAGTTTAGGGAGGCCCCTCCCTAAACTGCAAACACCAGGATTCCATAGGATGCTGAAAGTGGAATAATAGCACTATAGCAGTCTAGTGCAGAAATGGGCCAGGTGTACATTTCCATGTTGATAAAAGAGCTTTCAGTCCAAATTGGACATGTCTCAGAATGAGCTTTGCACGTGAAAAATTAGAATGTTAGCAACATCAAATATGACAGATTCACATTTCCCTGCTCACTACTATGTTTTGGAAATAGCTGGAAGATATGGTTTACTACAGGTAATCATCTACAGCCTTGTTTCTTTGCAAGAGAGGCCAATGTCTTGAGAAGGCTCAAACATAGCAGAAAGGTAAAAAAGTAGTGTCTGGGACCCATCTGCATTGTGCTCCCTGGAGACCTGGTATCCTGAATGGATGACTCATGTGTCCAGTGGGAGAGCTGGATCTTGGAAGGATAAGAGGGATTTGCTATTATTGTCTTCCTTCAATTACAAGGAATCACAGAGGGAGTTCTATCCAAAACAACACCTGAGCCTAGACAAAAAGGGATGTGGCAGAGATGGGCTGTATCCTAGTCACCCACAGACAACAGCTGACCAGACAAAGGATGAAACAGAATGCTGGGATTAAATCAACAAAATGTAGATAGGGCATGAAAGGTTAACTCTTGTCTGCAATAGACTTCAGGGAAATTTGACTATCTTCACTTGCCATTAGGAAATATTTTTCTAGAATGTCACACCAATTTTGAGGTCTCAATTGAATTAAATGGGAAAATGTTTTGAGTGATCTTTCCTCCTTTTTAACATTATAAAAGTTTTGTTCTGTTTTGTTTTGCTTGCAGCTTTCTGAGAACCTTGTCCCATCTCTTTACTGTTTCTATGCCTTGTCTAATATAGAGAACAATAACCATCCTTGAGAATAATTTACTGTCTTTGAGCCATAAAATCATCATATTGGCTCAAGGCAAATGCTATTAGTTGTTGCTCATGACAACAATGGGGCTAAATAATTTTAATAAAAATTCTCAACAATACCAGATAGAACACATTAAAGTACTATGGAACCCTCATTTTGTTCCTCAGGCAAAACATCAGTTTTGACAAAGGGATAACACATTATAAAATGTGTTAACTGCAGAAAAGGTCTACAATCAAATAAGGCAAATGGGGTAACAGTATAGTCTGAAAATGATTAAGCTGAGTGCAGTAACTTCTATTAATGCAATGTTATGGCTGACATTTTAATTATGCAAATGTCAAGGATTTTTAAGTGTTTGGATTTTTAATGGACCTGTAGTTTTTGTCTTTCATGGAAAATACTGAATATATTTAATTTAGCTTTCCAAAATAGGTAGCCTAGAACTGCAAGGACATGACCAGATGCCTAACAATGAGACATCTTCCTAGTATAGGTTTCACCTAATGCATTTTGCTGCCTGAGAAGAAGGACAAGGTAACACCCTTTCTCCCATCATATTTAGAAAATGCCAGTTCTATACTACCTCTCACCACATCTAGGGTAGCAAGCCAGTTTAAAGGATACAGAGCAGGCTGCCTAAAACTCATCCAAAACACAGTCAAGGCCCAGCCACCATGAGTTGAGAAAAATTCTTATTGAGAAAAATTCTGGATGTAATGAATAGGAGGTGGAGGAAGAGGAGGAGAAGGGGGAGGAGTTATTTATGTACATATCTCTCCTCTAAGCACAGTTCAGTAGTCCTCAACTTACCTTCTAATGCTTTGAAAAGTAATTTTGTGGGAAGAATCTGTAATGCAGGTTTCTCACTGCTGGTGGCAGATCGATGCCCATAGATCTTTCCATAGCTATACCAGAATCCTTCCAAGTGAATGTGTACTTGTCCCACCATTGAAACTCATATCTACTGATGGAATGGAACTTCCAAGTCCCATCCAATTTCAGTAGATCTAAAACAGAGATGGGATTTCATGTAAATAGTGAGACTCAAACCAATAGATTTAATGTAGATAGTGAGACTCAACACCCAGACCTATGTTTTTTAATCACACTTCCCCCCCTCACCCCAGACCAGCTAGAAGCACCCCAGACCAGGCACAAATGTGTTGGTTTACTTCCTCTACTACACAGGATCCCCGAAGCCCTGAAAAACAAATAAACATAAGAGCCAAAAATCAGACAAAATAGCAGCTGAAAATGACATAATGTTACTTCTGCTGCATCAAAATGTGATGAATGTCGGGGGATGACCTTGTACTTTGTAGCTGTCCTTCCCTGATCTAAAGCTTGGTACTGAACTAGATTGAACCAGCATAGTGATTTGGCACATGACAAGCTTTTAGTTAATTGGACTTCTCAGAATCTGTCCAGCAATCTTGTCCCATTCAAGTTCTGTGCCAGTCTGTAATCCTTCCCCCGCTTTCTACATAGAAACTTGTATTTCTCTTAGTATACAGTTTCCCTAATGTCTGCATTTTTCAACATTTATTTCTTAAAATATGCATTTTTCTCATTTACTAAGGCCATTTCTGCACCCTACCTTCCTGTGAAGTTGTCTGGTAGGGATCCCAGCAGCGGCTCTGCCAGGAGGGGAGCGCGACAGAAGCGCTGTCCTCCACACTGGCTGGCTCCCTGCAGAAAAGAGCATGATGGTCATGCCAGGTACTTTCCCAGGCTGTTATGGGGAGGAAGTGCAGCCACCGTGCTTCTGTGGCTTCCACAGGATGGGTAAGTACGGAATGGTGGTGTAATCGTATGTCATTGACAGGGAAAACCCATAAATCATTTAGTCCTCAATTGTGCCCCTTGGGACTACCATCCCCAAGGGGCACAACACTTTTGCATAATGTCAGCAGTCCCGTCCTTCTGCCATCCCCATTGCGGATGGGAGGGTGCTGAGAAAAGGGCCTAAGTTGTGTCTGTACCCATGATCCAGATATAAGCATTTATGCTGTGCCCAATTGTTTCCACGCAGTTTGGAGGTGGAGATGGGATTCTATGCTTGTGGTTTCCTTTGGATGATGGAAAATCAAGCTGTATGCATATAGGTTTGTCAACTTGCTTGCTGTGTGCCTTTAAGTCATTTTTGGTGCCCTGAAGCTCACACATTAGATTCATTTTTTAAAAAAAATTAAAAGAATTAATATGCATTTCTCACCTCCCTACTCTGGATCCTGCTGTATATTTTAAGAATATGAAGACATCTTTCCATTGCAATTATTCAAGTCAAGACTGACTTTCTTGGCACAGAGAGACAGAATCTTGACAATTCTGCAACCCCTTTGAGAGCTCTCACTTCCATTGTGAGAATGAAACACCAAATGGTACAGATATTTTGGTCACATGTGCTGCCATCTGTGTTAGTTTTGTATGAAAGTCCTATCTCTACACTAATGTGTTTTTCTGTTCCTGAAGTGTAATGCTTGTACCCCAAAACATCAAGCATAACAAGACAGGGCAACCAACCACAAAGACACAAATGAACCATCTAGTGGTACTGCTTTTACCACAAGGCAACTGTTATCACATTTTCAATAGTGCACAGTTTGCAGAAATGTGAACAAATGCAAAATGTCAACAAATGCAAAAATGCCCAGTTGCTGTCTGAGGTAAACAACAACACAAGTCCTGCTATATTGTGGTGCCTCTCACTAAGGTGGGTTTTTTTTTTAACTTGCCTTTTTGTCACACAAGGATGAAGCATTTACATCTTGACTATATTTTTCTTGAAGATCGGTTCACAGGTTTGATAATTAGCTCTTTTTGTTACATCAAGAATATTCTATTTCTTGTATTTATTTCTTGTATTTTTTGTATCTATTTTAATTCAGTCCAGTATTTTCTTGTGTGACAATGATTTTTGTACATCTCTGGCAAGAGGTTTTTTGGTTCATTACTTGCAAAACAACCAAGTGTTATTTATGAAAATGAGGAAGCTATTTTAAGAAATCCTCTGTGGATTCAGGTTTCATTAATTTCAGCTTCTATTTGTTAAATATTTTGCTAATCAGCGTCACCCTGAACACTAAATGAATAGTGCAAGTTATTAAATGCTTTTAAAAATGTTTCAGGTTAATCTAGGAAGGAAGGAACCAGCTGCTTATACACTGCTGAGTTGTCCATATTTTCCTTCTGTAGCTTCCTTTTTCTCTCATATTAAGATACTTGTTTCAGTGTATATAACATTTGTTCAGTTTCAGAATCAAATGAAGTCTAGAGGATGATGGAATATATCTATTTAAACAATATCTGAAGGAAATGGTTCTTTCCTCATTTGCCAACAATCTCTTATCATTTTAACAAGAAACCTGTTTTGCATAATAATTGGGGAGAAAAACTTTGTTTTAGGAGCTCACTGTCAAATAGCATCCAGCGTGTTCTCTGCAGAAACAGAAATATTTTTTGCCTCTGCTAAATGCAAAGATGGCTGTCTTCATTTTAAACAGAACCAGCTATTCACAACAAAGCTGATGACCAACAAATGTAGCAAGGCAAATGTAGGTCTTAGGAACCTAAAATAAAGGCTTTTCAGGTGTTACAAATCTGTGAATTGTAAACACATGGGCTTAAATCCAGTTGTTAGTTCCAATTAGAGCATATCCACTGAATTAGTGGAACTGGGATGTGTGTTGACTCCAGAAATTGCTTCAATGGGTCTATTCCTGTCTGCTCTAGTTGAGACTAATAATTGGATTTAGGACAAACTAACTTCATCTTTCCCCATCACCGCCATTTCCATTGGCCTTTATATGTGGAGTCTAACCTTCTGGGAGCAGGGGTAAACCTCCTCTATCTATGAGTACTCTCCACATAATTTTCCAAAGACTGAAATTGCATCAATGTCCATGCACACATTGTTGTCACTTTGCATTCACCAATATTTAAAGATAACAAAGATTTCTCAGACATCTCCCGGCCTACACTTGCAATTGAAATGGGAGGAATACTATAAGTTAACAGATAGAAGCTGTAATCCTGCACAGTACAGTCATTCTGCATGTAGAACTACACTACAGCTAGTCTTTCACAGATCCCTGGAGTTCAGCAGAGTCACTGTAACCCCACCCTGACATTCTATCCCTGGTGTGAGTGGTGGGAGATTGGAGATGCACCTAGATATACCCACATAGCCAGCCGCACGATGATTACAGTATCCACTATGTTCTGCTGAGATCCACCAGAAGTCTCAACAGATAATGCAACCTTTTCATGTCTGTGTATGGGGAAATAGGTAGGCTTCTGTGACTCCCCACTGCTCTAAACAAGCACAGAATGATCATGGGGTGCTCCAACAGGAGAGATGGAGGGGAGTGCTTTGGTCAAGGTAGAGAGAAGAAAGGAATACTAACCTCCACATTGACTAAAAAGTTTGATTTACAGTTGCATATGTCCCTAAAAGGATGCCAGACACTGTCTAGTATTTTAGATGGGGGGCTAATTGATTCAAGTGGCTGACTGGAGGAGGTGGTGATTGTGGTGGTGGTATGTGAATATGTATGTATATTACCGTATTTGCTGGCATACTTCTCCCCCTAAAAAGTCTTCTGAAAATGGGGTGTGTCGTATACACCAGTAAATACAGTACTTTGAAAACTGCAAACAATTGACTTAGAGTGGGGCTTGTACTTTGTAGAGTCTCACCTGTTCTGTCTAATCCTTTTGTAGATTGTTGATTTGTAGAGAATAAAGTTCTCTGGGTTTAAGAAAAAAAAAAGAGAACTGGGAAAACATCGGCAGTCTCTTTAAGAGAGGAAGAGCTCACCTTGCTGCAGCTCTTTCCTCCTTCCTCCCATTTACCCCTCCCAGCCAGGTCTTTTTCCTGGAGCCAAACACCTGTGGGATGGGGAGGGGAGTAAGGAACTGCCTACACTGTGGCACAGGGCATTTTCCCAGTCCCCCCTGCCCTGCTACAGTCGATTGGCTCCTGTTCAGCACAGCCTGCAAAACCCTGTTGCTTTCTGCTCCTGGGGTAGGGGGAAAGGAGTGGCGATGGAGGTGCACTTTCTTCCCTCCTAGCCTGAACAGGAGGTTTGGTTTCTTCCAGAGGACCTGCTTGTTCTCGTTTTCTACCCCAGCCCCAACCACCTTGCTAGCGGGGTGAAGGAAGAAAATGAGTCAAGAAGAGGGGAGCCTAGAAAGAAGAGGAGCAGCCTCCAGATGCTTTGAGCCCCCTCTTTTTGCTGCCTCCCTACCCTTTTTCTGCACAGGGCTCAGTGGCTCCTGTCTTCATTTCCCCTTCCCAGTTGCTTTTCTTAAGTGCCTGTAACTCAGCTCCAGTTTATGGAAGAGTTTTCCCAGCAAGATTTGTTCAGGGGTGCATGTGTGTCATGGCTTACCTGGGAGGCTGAGACAATGGGATTTGCCCAAGGGGAATCTTCAAAAGGAAAATAGGGAAAGAGGGATATCTGATGCCACATCTCCTTCCAATCCCCCCTTCCTAGGTATTTTGCCACAGTTGGGTACCAAATTTTTTTCCCTAAAAAATAAGGACTGAAAATGGAGTGTGTTTTATACCCCAGTGCATCCGTTGTCAAATATGGTAACCCCTCTTAGCTTTGCCTGCCACAGTTTTCTGTACAGCAGTAGGCAAAACCTGGGGAGAGTGAAGCTGCAATAGTCTATTGAGATTCCCTCCCACTGACTAGATACCCTGTCTCTCAGTCAGTGGGGTCTGATGGTCTGTACAGATTAAAGATTCTGATGGTGTACCACTTAACCATCTGCTCAATAGTCCCCTTTCCTGAGCTACCCGGAGTAGGGGGTAGTAGTGGAGTTCCCTCAGCTAGTGGTGCCCTGTCAGGAGTGGCCAAGGACTGCCTTGATAACCTTGGGCAGTGATGTAGACTTGAGTCAACTGACTTGGACTCAAGTCAGACTTAAGTCACTTCAGTGACTTGACTTGGACTTCGCAAAAATTACACACTGACTAGACTTGACTTGAGACTCGCATATTTTTAGTAACTGACTTGCTGCACTTGGTTCAGTAATATAACACATTCATCCAGAAACCTTACAACTTATTGATCACTTGACAATCCATCTCAAGCCCAAAGTGTGAACAGATTTCTCAGGGGGAACAGCAAATGGGTTGGCAATGGGCTTGGCGTGGGGTTGAGGTCTGCTCAGCAGTCTGTCTCCACTACATATAGGAGGAGCTTTCTAAAACTTTTTCTAAGAGCAGAAGGCACGATTCATACCCAGAGTGCAGGGTGTGTATCTCAGAGGGCAACAGAAAAAGTGTTAGGCAATGGGTTTGAAGAGGAAGGATCCTTCCTTCTAAAGCTCTTGAAGTTTCAGTAATAGGGAATAAGAAGGATCCTATTCCAAACTTCTGAAAAGGCCTCTAGCTTTGCAAATGAGAAGTAAGGAAGATCCTATTCCCCGCTTCCGAAGCTGCAGATGGCAAAATCACAAAATTAGAGGGGTGACTCTACTTAAATTGTTAAAACTGACTTTATTCAACTGTCTAGAAATTTTGGAATGCAGGTTGGGGTATAAAGTTGGCTCCCAGACTTGAGACTTGACTCGAGACTTGACTTGAAAGTATCTTGCAAGGACTTGAGACTTCGAAGGTAGAGACTTGAAACTTGACTTGAGACTTGGAGTAAAATACTTAAATGCATCACTGACCATGAGTCTATCCAAAGTAGTATCAGGATTTATTCATGCTGCTGGGCACATACTGAATCTTATTTTCTATGCTTCATGGGATGATGGTGACCTTGATATGGAGGAAATTTTTGTGGGTTTTTTTTTTTTTTTTTTTTGGTCATGGATGGATCACTTCCTGATCAGGTTTAGATTCTTTGGGATTCAGAGCTTTTGCAGTCGTGGTGGAGATGTTTAGGATGGTTGAACCCAGGAAGCTGATGGATCCATATGGTTTCCTTATGGCTCTTGGGGGTTTCCCTGTTCCATCAATAGGCAATTTGTTAAAGCTCTGGTTGATCTCCAGAATGAAAAATGGGTGAGGCAGTAGGCACAATTGCACCTGAGTGTCTCCTCTTCCATACTTGAGCCAATCCTGGTTTTCCATGGGTTTGGCAGTAATGAAACAAATTAAATGATGACTGGAATGATGTTGGAGAAAGACTTGGAATGAGTCTGACTGAATACAGACTACATCCTATTTGAAGACTTATTCTGTGGCAGTGTGGTCAGCAAAGAAGTTCTTCCTGTTACAATTGCAACTGCAAGATACCATTAAGTGGAGCTATTTTGAACAGTCAGAGGTTTATTACATTCTGGCCTAGAAGTAGAAAATGTAAACCACTTAACAGCCCACTGTGAAAAATTTGCATAGCACTTGACAGATAAAACACATCTGGTCTGATCCAACTTGGATGCTACCATTGATGCAGCCCTAGTGCATGTAACTTTATACCTGCATGTCCAATAATAATAGATTCTTTTCCATTTGTACAATGCCCAAGGATGTGGACAGGTTCCTTGAAGAAACAAGAGCCACCACACATGTGCTAGAACCTTGCCCTTCTTGGTTTATTAAATAAGTCAAAGTAGGACCTGCTAAATAGATGAACAGGATGATCAGTGCTTCCTTGCAACAAGACAGAGTTAAACCTTCCTTCAAGGAAGCAGTTGTAAGGCCTTCTCTGAATCTCTCTCTAGTGAATAATTATTGGCAAGTGTCATTCCATTTTAGGGCACAGTATTGGAGCATTTAGCAGCCTCCCACTCCCAGGGATTCCTGGATGAATCTGTTTCAATCTGTTTTTCAGGCCTGGTTATGACATGGAGATGACTTTGGTCACCTTAGTGGATGACCTACAGCAGGAACTGTACACAGGATCATTCTAGGCCACTTGCTGTTGTTTTGCAGTGATCAGTTCCTTTCTGGAGGGACAAGCCCAGGAGGTGGTGCTGTAAGATTCCTGTTCTACTCTTTGGTCTCTGACCTGTGGATTCCCTCAGGGTTCAGTTGTGTCCCACATGCTATTCAGTATCTAAACGAAACTGCTGAAAGATATTGTCTGCAACTTCAGGGCATACACCAGTGCTGAAGACTCTATTTCTCCCTTCCACCTAACTCTAAGAAAGATGTTACAGTCCTTAACCAGTGTCTGCCATTAGTAACAGACTGGATAAGAGTAAACAAATTGAAACTTAATCCAGACAAGATGGGGAAGCTTTTGGGCAGTTGAAAGGCAGTTCAGAGAATAGGATGGGGTTATGCTCCCCATGAAGATTTAGATCCACAGGTTAAGTGTACTTCCTGACTCAGCCTTGAACTGAGATGCCCCAGGTTTCTTGAAGTGGCCAGAAGTGTTTTTCCACACCTAAAGCTAGTGCACCAATTGTACCTGTTTCTACAGAAGCCCTCATCTGATCACAGTAATGTATGTAGTTACATCCCATTCATATTCCTGTACTATGCTGTACATAGTCGTGCCTTATTTGTTTGTTTGTTTATAAGAGTTATGCCCCATCTTTCTCCTTATGCAGGACTCAAGGTAGCACCATGGATCCTTTCTCTCCAACAGATTTTCAGCCAAAGGCCTGCGTGAATAAGAAGGTCTTAGCCTGCTGGTGAAAGGAAATGGGAGAAGAGGGCTGAGTCTGAGTCACAGCAATTAGTTGAGTGTAAGCTGAGACTGGTTACAGGGATCTCATAACTCCCCTGTTCCAACACTTCTACAGGTATAATATACATAGGCATACTTAAGATTCTTCTCACTACTCTCCACTCTCACTACTTCTCACATTTCTCAGGCTTGGACTAGTCCTCCACAAAAGCATCTGCCAGACCCCCCTATTCTTTTCACTGATACTGATAAGGTGTGGTAATTATATAATATTCTCCCCTGCTCCAACATTGTTGGACTGTTGGAATAGTGAAGAATACTGGGAATTGAAGTCAACAACATCTAGAGAGCCGCATAATTCCCACTAGTGGTATTTAGTAACATAAATGTGAACACAAATATGCTGGCAAATTTCATCTTTCCCTTTACTGCATTGGCTGTCATTTGTGAGGGGTGACCATACCTAAACATGGTTTCTATCACCACACTTTAACTTGGGAAAGCAGATGAAGAGGTATAGGCATGGGGTTTGTTTTCTTTGTGCTTTGTTTGGGTGGGAGTCATGTACTTTTCATAGCATTTAGTGTCATTGTGTAATTAAGTCTTGCTGCTATAGTAGTGGTATGATCATCTGTGTGTGGCACTTCTGGAAGACTGTGGTTAATGTGGTTTCCATTTCTACACCTTGCCATGGCCACTTGAAACAGAACTGTAATGATGCAGCTCCAAGTGGTTAAACCTTTTGTGTGTGAAGTGGTTCTCCATCTGACTCAGGCTACTCCTTGAAAACCTATTCATAAGAAGTGACTGCCAGATTTTTTTCCCATCTACCATGAGTAAAAGTATGGTTAGCATAAGAAGCCACACCAACAGTTATAATCTTCAAATAAAAGCCTGAAGGGAAGGGGAAGGTGAAGTGGTGTTTATGCAGCTCGGGAAGTTTTTCAAACCATTAGTAAATACCTATTATTTCCTTTTGGCATTGGTGTATTTTCTCCAAAAGCCTTATTTAGAAGACTCTTGATTGTGGTATTGAAAATGCCAGAACAGGAACAAGCAGGGCAGGCTTTTAATGCTGATGTTGAATTTGAGGAGATGGGGAGAAAGCCAATGCTATAAAATAGCAACAAATATTGAAGATAATGAACGCCTCCATTTTAGAATTGGTTATAGCTCCTGGATTCAGTCTCTTGAGGTCACGGAGCCAAATACTTGGGGATCTTTTAAAATATACATTTTAAAGGCTGGATAATTTTATGACTACATATAACATTTGTAGCCATGCAAGGCAAGATAATAACATGGTTAATCAAATCTCATGCTTCAGGGCATAAATTGATTGCCTGAGGGGGTTGTGACAGATTTTTATTTCCCACCAAGTACGTGATTACACAATTGACTCAATGTCTTACAATTGCCTTTTGCTACTATATATAAACCAGTAACTCTAATCCAGAGTGGCACAAACTCCGTTCTGCTGTCAGCATTAAGAAATGACTGGGCCAAGTTTCAAAGCAATCCATTAGCAGAAGGTCATGAGATCAGCCTAGAAAATGTCTGTCTGATTACTGACATGCAGTGCTTTAAAATAAAAATTAATAGTTCATTTGCACCTCTTATGATTTACTCCCTGAAGTTGGCATTTCCTGCAGAAACCTTCATGTGATGTCAGAAAAAGCAGAATATTCCACCATGGAAGTAAGCATGGTATAAATCTGCATAGACATTGATTTGGTTCTTTTTGAATTATAAAAATATCACATGAGGAGCATATGCAATGCATTCTTTGCAATGCATACAATTTCAAAATGCATGCAGTGAGATTCCAGTCAGACTCCCATACCAATGACCAGTAAGACACTTGGTACTGTTGGGACTTCTGCACTGTGAGTGCAGGAGTGGAAATTCTGTGCTTGCCTTGCAGAACAGGATAAATGTCTGGAAGTTATTTTTTAAAAAGGAATTTACTACAGTTATAGTTTTGAAGTCTCAGAAATAGTTATTTCTCAGATAAATAGTTAGGCCTCATTCCTCAAAAGTAATTATTTGCCCCTTTAAAATTTTAAGAACTCTGAATGCCACAGGATGCTGGTCTTTGGTACAATACCTATTCCCTTCACATCCATTTCATAAACCATTGAAGGCAGCAATGCAAGTTAGCAACTGAACCATGGCATATTTTTACTCTAGCATGTAATGAAGCCTCACCCTTGTAACAGTAAAAGTAATCCTAAAGTTAGTTACTTCATGAAAGAAGTGGTGTTATTCCACTCTGAATTACATAAAACTTTGCAATGTGTAATGGGTATCTCTGTGGGATATGGAAACCCACTGGAAGACCTTGGGCAAGTAATTTTTTTTCAGCTTTAGAAGAAAGCAATGGCAAATCCCTTCTAAACAAAACTTGCCAAAACACCTCTGTGATAGGACTGCCTTAGGGTTGCCATAACTAGGAAATGACTTGATGGCACAGAACAATAGCATCATGATGATAATGTAATATTGTTTTAACTTTGTTACTTGGGAAAGGCACTAACTAGCTATTTGTAACTAGTTACTTCGAAGCTCTGGGAAGGGTACAATAGTCAGTGCTGTGGAGAGAAAAGTGCTAAAGTGAGTGACTGTGCCCGAGTGTATGGAGTCTGTATATATTAACATTCCCCAGTGTATTGACTGTAGCACATGTCACAACATCACTGCTTCCCTGCACTGAAAGGTAAGAGCAAGATTTCTCCTGCATCTGGTATCTCCATACCATAGCTGTCAGTTTTTCTGCCTGACATTCTTGGCAGTAAACATATCATAATAGCAAACTGAAGTGTTAACAAGTACATTTGTCCCCTTTCCTGATACCCTAAATCTCTTGATTGAGGCAGCCATTTCCTTCTATCTAATGGTAGGGCTGACCCCCACACTATTGCATATGCAGAACATGAACCCTGAGGGTTTGTTCAGATCTTGTCCTTAGTGTATATTATGATGAATTTGTTCTACATGTAATCCTATTCTGTTTTTCTGAAACCATTGTTCCCTTTCCTCCACTGTGCTGATAACAGAAACATAGGAAGTGCCATCCCAGACCAGACCTTTGGTCCATTTACTCTGGTATTTTCCACATAGTTCACCTGGAAATGCTGGGAACTGAGCATGGATATATATGTGTATGCATTTTTTATTTATTTATTTATTTATTTATTTATTTATTTATGCAAAATATGCACTCTGCCTCTGAGCTCTGGGTTCTCCACGAATAATAACAAGGGAAAAGATTTTTCCTAACATTCAGTACAGTAAGAAAATGAAAGTGACTCTGAATAAAAATGCACTGCAATCGAGTGAAAAAAAAATATAAATGAATTTTCAAGCATTGAAAGGACATGCTTTAATTTCTTTGGCCTTTTTTAGCTACATCTATTATCAGAATTAAGTATGATATTTTAATTAAGAGGATGAGGTTCGTTCAGTTGTCAGACACTCAGCAAAATGATACATTTTCTATAGAAAGCTGTTGATTAAAAAATTATCTAAAAAATTCAAAACTAGCAGCCTCACATCTCAAATGAACAGTGCAAGTGCACCACTAGAAAGATGGAGGGGGTAGCGTGGCTGAATGAGACCTTTACTATGTATGCCTTTTGGTGAGTCTATGTTTGTGTATGTGGAGGAGGCCTTTTACTAAGCAACAGTGACATTCTGTGAAAGAACCTTTGAATGCGGAATTGTATGGTACAGTAACTTCACAGCATGGGTTCCAAGGACAAACAAGATTGGGTTGAAAAAGGCGACTTGCAGCTTCAGTGAGGCTAGTCTTGCCATCTGAGCTCCCTTCACCTCTTGGAAAACACACATTCAGTTGGCATCTGCCTGTTTTTAGTGAGCAATCGCACAACAACCATGAGCACGAGAGGTTCAAAAAAGGGCTCAAAAATCTGCCTGCCAGAGCAATGTGTCTTCATTCATGTGGTTTAGTATAGATCAAAGTCACTTTGGCAATGGAGGCACTTCTGGAGAAATGTAAGTTCAACAATAAAACTTTGGGGAAAGGGATGTCTGCAAGGCAGCTGAAAAAAGGCATTATTACATGGAGTGGAAACAGAACAGATGAGTGTGTTTCTGCCCCCTGCAAAAGCAATCCATACTTTCCAGTCTCATTTCTCTTTAAAGGAAGGGATGTAAGTTCATTGAAATATAAGGAAATTGAGTCTCTAGAACTTCCAGCCTTTGCATTTCTGATTTTAAATTTTGAAGTGCAAATATTTCAGAATTCAATTACTTGTATTCACTGAATATGCAGCCAAAATAAATGCAGTGTTCCCCCTTGTTATATGGCCAACAAATAGTGTTGCTAATTGTTATTCATTGTATGTGTTCATTTGCTAAGTGTATTGATTCTTCTCCTTCACCTTTACATTTCCTACCTAACCTTTCTTCAGGCATTCCAGGGAGATATAAAAGACTCCCACGTTGTTTCATTCTCCCAACAACTCTTTGTTACCAGTTAGCTTTCACCCTCAATGAACTTATGGCAGAGAACACAAGTACATGCCTGCTACAAGCGTAGGGGCCGTGCATTATGTTACTTCCTACTAGGGAAAGAGAGAAGTATGCCCTCAGAGAAGAAAAGAATGCGTTGCAAATTCTTTTCTGAGGCACTGCAGAAACCTTTGTGGCCTGTGCTTTATCAGGGTTAAAACTCTGACCTCAAAGTGAGAGAAAGGAGACATTAGAGTGGTGCACTATATGAAGCTCACAAAAAGTCATAGTTTATCCCATGCAACCCTAAATCTTATCTTGGCCCTTTTCACAGCGCCGGCGCTTGCGTGACGGAGGAGGGCAGCTCACGCGAGAACCCTCTCCCGAAACGACGCCGCTTCCCCCCGCCTCCTTACCGCACGTGGAGACTTCTTGCACGATGGGTGCTCTTCAGCCACGCCCCCAGCTTCCTCAGCGCCCCCTGGGAGCTGTAGGCACTGCGGGGGGCAGAAGCGGGGAGGAAGCGTGACAGGCCCGCCTGCAACGGTGCTCCGCACTCCGGTAAGTGCAGGACGCTGCCGGGAACCTTGCGTGAGCGCCGTTTATTTTCGCTTCAAGCTGAAAATAAAAAAATCCGCGCTCGTGCCACTTCAGCCCCGTGAGCGCCGCGGAAGTGGGAGTGCATCGTGCAGAGTGACGCTTCCACTCCTGTGAGGCTCACGGGGCTATTTCGTGAGAGAAAACCCGTGCGAAAAGGGCCCTTGTTTGATTTCAGAAGCTAAGCAGGTTTAGGCATAAATAGGACTTGGACAGGAAAATGTAAAGGAATACTAGGGATCTCCAGGTAGGGCTAAAAATAAATCCTGGAGAGCTAAATCTGCCAGTCAAAGGTGACAACACTGAGCTACATTGACCAATGGCTTTATTCAGTATAAAATGGCCTCCTGTGTTCCATAGGATTGACAGTCCTTGCAGTTCCCAGACAATTCCATGAAAAACATCAATCTGATGCCAGCCCCATAAGTGATGTAAATTCACTTCATTCATTGAAACCAATGGGAAGGAATTTGTTCTCAGAACAAGTAAATGAATGACATCTGGAGAAGAAGAGAAAAGAAACTTCCCCTTTCCTTCTGAGCTTGGGATGTTTATAAATAAATGTGTCTTTTCCACCCTCAGATCTCCCTGGCAGATTCAGTAGAATTATTCTGCCATTAGGTTGCATGAAATATTACACCATGGCTGTTTTCACAATTCACTAGTTCCTGCCAAAGTCCTGGCATGATCCTGACAGCACGTTTGCCGGGATGGGAGTGCAGTGGGAATGCTCCCTTCCACACCTGGCCAGATCCCTGTGGAAGGAAGTGCATGCAACATGCACCTACCTTCCACAGCACAGCTGGACTCTTTCCTGTGCTGTACTAGGGAAGGAAGCGCATGTTTGCACTTCCACCCCTTCTACATGACCGGGGGTGATGGGAGCATCACGTAATCATGGACACTTAACAGATTTTTTCTGTTAAATGAATATCCTTTGATCACAATGCATGAGGATGCATTGGCTGTGGGACCTTGATGATGTCATGCAAAAGCATGACTCACAGACCACTGCCATCACGCCCCCATCGCAGGACTGTGACACCATGCAGAAATGGCCTATGTTTCTTCTTTAAAAGAAATTGCCTGTTAATTGCAACACTTTATCAGAGTGCTCATGAGTCCAGTTAATGTCTCTACTTGATACAAATTCAAACTAATTTCATG
Source organism: Ctenosaura bakeri (assembly GCA_948474755.1). Taxonomy (NCBI): domain Eukaryota; kingdom Metazoa; phylum Chordata; class Lepidosauria; order Squamata; family Iguanidae; genus Ctenosaura; species Ctenosaura bakeri. Next base: position 24,432 of record CAOLHI010002031.1, read on the forward strand.
TTGCAGAGAATGATGAAAATTATTATTCATTCTTTTTGACCAAGTTGCGGACAATGCGACCATCACCATCATTATTTGAAATGAGATCAGAATGAGGTTACCGCTTTAAAAAAAATGATTAAAATACACTTAACCTGTAAATATACTTTAAAATATAACTTTCTACATGCCAACTAATCAATACATCTCACTGTCTTCAACAAAATATTAAGGGGAAACCTGTATGCTTGTATCTCTCTGTATCTGGAAAGACTGACAGGCAGATGGATAGATTTATAGATGGATGATAGATGTGGTGTGCTTTGAATTTCCGCAACCTGAATTGGATTGATTCAGGAGATGCTTGAATTGAAGCAGGGATCATACAAAGGAGACAATCTGAATTCAATCTTCTACTAGTTTTAACTTGGAAGGAACCTGAGACCCAGATAGCGCTTCGGCAAAAATTAATACTTCTTCCACAAACTCTCCAGCTAATGAAAATGCTAGGGGAGTGAGGGGAAAGAAATAAAAAACGGTTGGATTCTATAAGAAAATCTGTTATTTTTGCTGTTTCCCACATTGAAAATTTGAAATGAAGTTCTCACCCATCCATATTTGTGACTGACACTTATAGCTTTTAATTGCAGGTAGAGGATTTATCAGGCCTTTCTGTTCCCTATGCTTTGGGGCAGGGATATTGAAGTAATACATTGCAAGACTGCTTCAGTGATAGTTTCCCCCTCCCCTAGTTGTCACTCTAAAGAATAGGCACATTACAAGCATTTTCTTTTGTGGAATCTGTGGGAAAAGGAAGGATGCAGCATTCGATACTTGCTTGAAAAATGGTTGAAGTCATTCTGCCTGTGCTAAAGTGTTAAGATCTCTTTTTTCATAAAATGTATTCCACCTATCCTCCCAAAATATTGAATAGCTCTTTCCAGGGCCAACTCTCATTTATCATAATAAAAGAAAAGAGAGAGAGAGAGAGAGAGAGAGAGGTGTATTCCTTAGTACAGGGACTGCTATTAGCAGATCTCCTGGAACCAAATCTTCTGAAACTTCAAAAGGTATAACATATATAATGTCACTCTAGTGCAGTGGTTTGGACTATTGGGCCAGGACTCCAGAAAAACATAGTCTGAATCCTTACTTAGCCATGGAAATCCACTGGGTGACTTTGGACAAATCACATTCTCTCAGATGAAGGCAATGACAAACTTCCTCTTGATTATATGGTTGTTCCTACAAATATCCTATCGATTTAATAGATAATTAGGAACACCAACAGGATTCAGACCATAATGTTTAACACTTTTACTCACTTTTTTGTGAAAGAATTACACCTGAAAGTTCTAACTTTTGCTCATGGAGGAGTTGTTTGAGCCCCTTGATTGCTCTGGTTGCCCTATTATGAGATTTATAATATTTTTCAATCCATAAACATTCTTTTCTTATCCCATGACTATGATGTTTGTGTGTCGGATTTTGTTAAAAGCTTTTGGAAAATGTAAATATATGGTATGTCTTAGATCACCCCTATCAACCTGTTTGTTGACATTGCCATTGAACTCTAAATGGCTTATGAGATAGGACTTAACTTTCAGTCTTCTGAAGTTCAGTTTTCTTCCTTAGAGTTTACTCTTCTCTTTGATTGACAATATGACAATTTATGGATGACTCTCTTAAAGCTGAGAATAAAACCTGGAGCCACCTCAGTGAAATGGAAGCCAGCACCCTGTACTGTCTAGGAACAATTAATACCATGCATGGTGCCTCACTACAGGAGAGCAGAGGATTGCATTTCTAATTTGCAAAGAAGACAAAAAGTCTAACAATGTCCCTGCGTTATTTTCTCTCTTGTCTCCTCCTACTCACTTAGGCTGACCCTCTCATTAGACAGAGAAAGTCAACTTCCTCAGGTAGCAGGTGCTGGGGAGAGAAGTCGGCCCTCAACCAGTCCTACTGATCAACCCAGAAACTACCCTCCTGTTAGAGGTACAATGGTACACACTGAACAGCCAGATGTAAACCCACTAAACCCACCAGCTATCAATTGGTGTGATGAAAGACATTGTCCAGGCATCAGTACCATAGTAAATTCAAGTGCCCATCCAGTTATAAAAGTGTAAATAAGAGGACCAGTATAAAAATTGTTGTGTCAGTTTTTTGATGTTAAGGCCCTTTATGTCATGGTTCAAAGTGATAAGCATATCTAGGCAGAGTTAGGAGTAGGGCTAGCCATGTGCAGGCAGTGGAGTGAAGCAGAATACAGCCAGCAATTGACAACTTGAAGAAGGAAGGACAAAATGGATATCTTTCAAAACTTAAATGAACAGAGCACATTAGGAGATTGTTGTAGTGTTTAGGGTAAGAAAGTGTAGTAACAGTAGCTGCACCCCCCTAAAGGAAAGGCAGCAGTTTGATCTCCATAAGCAATGCAAGAATAACTTTTCTTTCATAATTATGCCTACAGAGACCAACATTAGACAGGTTTAGCAGTTATTAAATAGAGAAGAAAAGTTGCATAAACTCTGTGCACGTGGCAAGAACAACAGATGTGGATACCAGTGCAGCTGTTTCCTCTCATCTATTCAATAAACAGCTGATTTTTATATTGAGAAAGGTTTTACCTTTGTTTTAACTTTGTCTTATGCCTCATGACACAAGCATGCTATTGATTTTAGTATCTTATACTAAGATAAAGAAAGATTTTTCTCTGGAGATTTATGTTCCATCTGCATCCATGGCTCCATAATGTCTCAGCCAATTAGAAACACAACTAGATGAGGTCATCTCTGTCCTTACCAGCCTGATCTAAGTGGAGTTTTAGAATGGAGAGCCTGGCAGTTTCATGCCCCTGAAACTAACTTTTTTTCAAAAAAGCAAATAATATAGGAGATGTTGACTAACTGGGGGCTCATTCAAATGACATAATTAAAACAGTATTACTCCACTTTAACTACCATGGCACCGTCCTATGGAGTCCTGTGCTTTGTAATTTGGTGAAACACTAGAGCTCTCTGTCTGAGAATTTTAAATGTCCCTCCCTAATCCGCTAATCCCAGGATTCCATAGGATTGAACCATGGCAGTTAAAGTGGAATCATAGTGCTATGAATATGCAGTGTGGTTGGGTCCCAGGTAAGCATGGGCTGTGTCAGCCCTGGTGGACAAGGACTATGTCTAGATGCTGTTGTATTCCAATTCGTTCCCAATCAGCCTGGCTAATGGTGAGAGATGATGAGAGTAATATTTCCTCTAAAAGTGTAGAGACATAGGCTTTCCACTCACATACTGTCACATAGATAAACTAGCAAAGTCTGTTTTTCCAGTGTGCAAGTCAAAGTTAAGTCAAAGCTACTTGCAACATCCAAAGTAGGTTATGATTGTTGTGGTGGCTCTAACCGGTTGATAGCCATTAAAAAGAAAGAGGCCATAGGTAAGAAATAAAGCACACTAAACAAACCAGAATTTAGAGAAGGGAGGCCAAATTATGTATAGACAATTTATTTTTTATCCCTCTGAGCTTCTTGGAGGAGTAACCTGGAAAAGATAGATCAACTATGGCAGATAAATAATTACCTTAGCGTGTCTATGTAGTCCCATATTGTTGACAAGACAGAAATTTAAGTTCAGCTCATGGGTGTTGCTATGGGGAGGGGGACAAAATGAGGACATTGTCCCCAAATAAGAATTGTTCTCCTTCTAACCCCAAATTTCTAAGTGTGCAGTAACTTAAAACTTCAATTGAACATTTAGAAATACAGTTTAGGTGTCTGAAGAAAATGGGAAGGGAAAGATACCACAGGAATGGGAACACAACAAAGAGTTGTACGTGTGCATGAGTTTCATTGTCTTACTCCCTGAGATGGTAGAAATTTGGGGACTTAAAGAAAAACTCATGCAGGGCAAAATTCTTATTTAGGGAAACAATGTCCTCATTTCACACACATCCCATTTACACTCCTGGTTCAGCCTAATTTAGCTGACAGGGAAACAGTTTATTTTATAAAGTTGTCACTATAAAGCAATCCCAGTTTTCCTTTTTGATCTCCATGGGGAAACAGAAAATGCAATGTCATCCAGTATTGTTAGAAAGGTATAGGCTGTGGATTAGATGAAACACAGAATCTGCAAGGGTTTTTTTAGATGAACTACCAATTTCCACACCCAAACCTAACTAAGCATGCAGGCCTTCAATATGTCCACTTCTAAGGGATCTCTTCCATTTCTTACTTATGCCTGAGAATTTAAAGTATAGCCACAATTCTCTGTTCTCAGTGAGACAGTGTCTTGTTGTGGTGTGACACTCCACTGAAAAATCTGGCACCTTCGATGAGATTTTTAACCCTACATATGAGAGGAAAAAAACAGTATTTTTAATCTATTGTTTTCCTTGTATTTCTGCATGAAATAATGTATTTTTGTGAAAAAAAGTTATTTGCTTGAAATAGATTTTGCAAAAAACACGATAAATGTTTAACAGAAAAAGTCACCAATGCAGTCTCTCTCTCTATTTCTCTCTCTCTCTCTCCATATATATACACATGCACACACACAAACAGAATGCTCAAAAATATTTAACACTACCAAATAGATAAAAAAAAGAAAAGAAAGAAAACAAAACAAAAACACATCCTTGGCTCTGTTTATGGTTGCACATGCAGAGGTCCACAGAAGTATCTCTCTGTATCTTTTAGACATTCTTTAAAATAGAAATGTGCACATTTTTTTTTCAGATTGTACACAAAATTTGCATAAATTCCCCTTCTGGTTAAAACATGTCTATACATATTTTGAAAAGTTACGTTTTTCTATAAATACTTTTCAATTATGTGGATTTTATCAGAACTCCCCCCCCCGCCAAATCCTGAAATGAGCAAATTTCTGACTGCAAGTGCATTTCAACTGCCTCTATAGCTAGGTAGTACCTATTTATAGTCTGTGGAAAGATATAATCAGATCACCTTGATGATATGTAGTCCTAGCTTTGATTCAATTTACTGTAGGTCCTATACACATAGAAATACTACACATCCCAAAGATCAAGAACTGTGCCATAATTTATAAATAGTTTGTTTGTAACTTCTTGCCAATTATGCTGTACATTTACAAGCATGATTCATCCTATACCCTCAAATTAAGGCATTCACAGGAAAAATAGTGAATCCTCCCCTCCATTGCCAGTCTTTTGTAATATCTATGTAATATATGGCACAACTGTATTTAGGATAGAATAGGTTCTGTAATTTCCATTCTTAAATTCTACAATCACTCAAAACTATCTCTTGTATTGGTTTAGAAAATCTAAGAAAGCAATTGTAGGAAATGAATTTTCACTGTCCTCCAAAGTTCTGTATATCCTGAAATAAAGCATTTCAATAGTCCATAGCTGGTTGGTTAGCTAAGATTTGAAATGTAACTACCATGATACCCTTGGGTAAAATAATCTTAAAAATTGTCATAGCATGAATGGCCATAGCAAAATATTTAATGCTATATGCCAACATCAAACTGACTTGAGATTATAGATTTCAGTAGTGTTAAAAGAATGTTGCAAGGGAAAGAATGTGGTCCTTTCCATATAAAAAGAAGAACTGAGATTTTACAGGAATTGATATGCCTATATTTTTCCCTTTCCCTTCCCCTCCCCCCTTAATTTGAATTAAGGAAGGTAGGAAGCCAGCCTATTGCTACACACATGGTGTTTCCAAATGGATTAGGATGGTCCATGCCTGTTTACATTTTGGTGGCTAAAGAAATTTTGTGAAAAAGAATAGTGTATCTAAATCTCAGTTAGTTCCTCAGCAAGGTATTAATTGTGAATTCTGACAGGGCCCGCCTGTTACAAAAGCTCTGAATTAGACCAAGCATGAGTTGCCCAATTGAAGAATTGCACATATCCATTAGATGACCAAGAAAGAAAGGAATCCCCATGCCAACATTCTAACTCTAGGCAGGAATGCAGCCCACCATAACTCTGAACTGATGACAGGGAGCCCTGATGTAAAGCAAGAACTTTCCTTTTGGAGAATAGTGTTCCTAGAAGAGCTACTTTTTTTAAAAAAAAATCACCATTTTTCCAAAGCTATAGTTCACAGTCTTGCAAAGAGTTATGCTGCTTCTTATTCCACTCCCTATCAGTGAAATTTAAACACAGATGGTCTTTAGCAAAACACGTATAGTAGGTATTTGCACATGTTTTGGTATTTGTTTTAATGGTCATTGTTGTGGTTGTATCACTTTGTCATGGAGATATACCCCAATAAGTTGTTAATGGCTTTTTGATCAAGGGCTTTGATTTATTGATTTAATTCATATCTTTCTTTCTTCTTTTACAGGATCCAAGCAGCCTACAAGCAACTGAAAATAGGATACACTGAAAATCTATTTGTTAATAGGTTTTTAAAATTAACAACAGTATGGGTAAAAACTCACAGTTGAAAAAAAAAGTAGAATACAATTAAAACACAGTAAAAAACAACAAAAACACAACCCCCCTTGAAAGCTCTTTCTGCCACAGAAATTATAAACCAAACACTTACCGAAATCCAAGGGTCTTTGCTTGCTGGGGGCAAGAAAAGAGAGAGGGGACCAACCAAGCCTCCTGTGGGAGGGAATTCCACATCCTTGGATTGGCCAGAAGGCTCTCTCCCATGTTTTCTCCCTTTTCACCGTGGATCCTTTTTTCATGGTGGATACTCACTTTTCGTTTTGTTCCTTGCATTTCTGAATTCCCTGCGTTTCAGTCTACAAAATGTAATTTTGGATGAATATCATAATTTAATGCTCCCACTTCACCTCCCACCCACCTGTCTAGCCAACAGGTTTGTTTTTAAAGCCCTTCTCTCCATATTTTGCCATCTCCCTTTATGCAGTAGAACCTCATGGATTCACACACAGTCTTTATCTGCACTTTTTTTTGTTGGGGAGCTGGCAGTGCAAATTATAGTGACCTATCACCATTCTGGAAAACACCATTTGAGACAGAAGTAGGAACAGCAAAGGTTCATCACAAGACAAAAAGTGATGAAGTCACTGGTTTGTGAATTAGAAAGTGATGCTACTTCGAGCCATATTTTAGTTGCTCATTTGTTTTGTTTTTAATCTCTGCTGAACTAAAGGTAAAAGATCTCCAGTCCTCATAAACCATGCTGGAATGAAAGATAAGGTATGGTGGCTGGCAGAATGCCATTTCGGACAAGTTCCATACCTATGTGGCCAAAAGAAAATGAAGTTGCATACTTGGGAAAAGTGAAGGAGAGGAAGATTAAAATTAATCTCTGGCAGCAGGGATTCCTTGATAACTGGAGGCACTTGCTATGAGGCTGCCTGCATATTGCACCAGAAATTGTACTGAGATAGAACAACAAAGATAGAAGTCAGGGAGCATCCTCTGGTACTGCCTTAAAAAACTTATAACACCCACGCAGGGGAAGCTGACTGCACCAACTGAAAAATCCCAGGACTGAGGTTATGGAGAAGTTCTTAGAAATAACCCACAAAGATCACATTAACAGATTTTTAAGACGATTGAGATAAAGCAGCGGAAAAAGAGAAATGGTGAAAAGTTGGCAGCAATGCAACACAATAGCTCTTGCAATCACATGCTCCACTCCAGTTAATTTACAGTTTAAAACACCCATGTGGAAAAGCCCCCTATATTTGATGCTGCTATTATGTTACCTTTTTCACACAGGTGTGTCGAAGTAAGCTTACAGCACAGCAAGCAACATTCAACCAATACTGAATAAATAAAATGAATGATGACTCTTAAGATACTTTTTCCGAAGTGAAAACAAGTCCTTCATGCATGCATATATGAGTACATCCTCCTGGAAATGTCCCAAGAATGGACCTGGTTCTACCATATGATAAGATTAAAATCACTGCTAAAGCACTGCTGTCCTGAACTTCCTTCTTAGGTAAAGGCAAAACATTAGAATGTAGACTCATGGTGTTGAAGAGTATGACTGTATATAATGGCACTTATTTGAAATGCTATATGTTAGGACCAAATTAGATTTGCAGTTTGCCTTTGTGTGACTGAACTGATCTGTCTTTAGCAAATAAGCGAAGCAAACAAACCTGGTCTGGCCAGTGGATTAGGTAGAAGAGAATTAATCATTTGCTATTCATAGTACAAATTGAATTCTTCTTACTGCCTGCATTGTCACAGCCCTAACCAGGCTCCCCCACTACATGCCAGTTATTTATTAATTCTGTTTCGTTATAGGAAACTCAGTGCACTGCTGATACTTAACTTCTAAGGGTGGCTTACCACAGGTAAAACAGTTAAAAACAATTAAAGGAGGAGGAGAAGATGATGATGCTTATGATGATGACAATGGTGACATAGTTAATGGGTGAGTTGTAAAAATTTAAGTACTATTGTTACCATGCCATACACCTCCACTCCATGATATGATTTAATTGGCATAAAATATAAATTATATCCTGCTGTAGCTGGGAAGTCTGCTGGCAAAGAGAAACTGGCTGCACACATGTGTTGCAAAACTAGGTCAGATTGGGACCTCAAGGTAGGTCATAGTCAGGGAATCTTTGAGACAATGGACTTGCAAATGTTCCATAATGACTTGATCTTTAGAAACAATAGTGCCCAAAACTGTTTCCACAAAATGTCTGATTGTCTTCAACCAAATTCCTCTGTCCCCTGAAACTCTCCTTTTGTCCCTTCACCTTTTCTGCCATTAAGGAGCTATCACAATTCCCATCAGTCTTTTGTTACCTAATGCTAAGGCCATTGGTTTGTTCCAAACCCCATTGTCTACTCTGACAGAAAGCAATTAGCACCCTCCTCCTCAGGGCAGAAAAAGAGTATTTAAACTCCTACTCCAAGCCAGACAACTAGTAGTACTGTAGTACTCTGGACATAGGCCATCACTCTGTTGCTCCAATTCCCATGCTGATACTATGCTTGGACATTTAGTCTGGGCCTTATTGCTTTGTTGCTTCTTTCTGGACAGGTAAATATCACCCACTTTCCCCTAACTCCTTGCTATCCATTTTCCCTCCCTTTCCTTCATCTAACCTTGTGTAATTGAGAGACTGCTTGGATCTTCTGTGCATGTAGTTGTTCACTCCCCCAATAAAACAAATATTCTTTGAATGTCTGGCTGTGTCCCTGCATTAGTACCAGTGTACACAGGTGTAAAAGATCCTGCTAGGTTACCCTCTCTCACAAGTCTCCTGTTTGAGCTAATATTTTTCCACCATTTCATGGAGGCACTGGCATTGTGGGTGGACCCCTGAGTCACCCATGTTTTGGGGTGACAATATTATCTGGGGTGGGAAGGAGGCTGGACTTGTCTAGGAATTGTCTTAGGGGTTGCCTTAGGAATTGAACAGAAATTTATCTTCTTTTTCCATCTAGATAGAATCTTAGAAGTAATCTTTCTTTTGTGGGTGCATTTTGAGCTGGTGGGGAAATCCCACCTTAGGAAGTTGTCAGTTGAGGATTTTTTTTCTTAAAGCAAATAGCAGCTTCAGAAGATGGATTTTCCTCAGGAAACATGGTGGCTTCCATGTCAGTGGGATGTGGAGTTCACTCTAAACTGTAGCCTGGACATTAAATAAGCTATCCAGGTTGCTGAACCCTATACAAAATAGGGTCAGAAACATGGATAGATCCTTTAAACATCACAGCAAAACTTTTGTTGTTTTTGCTATTGGATATATAGTTGGCTTCAACTTATGGCGACCCTACACATAAGAAATACTTACAAAAGCCCTGGCCATCAACATACCTGCTCAGGTTCCTGCCCCCACACAGCCTGGGAAAATACCTGGCTACACTGCAGCAGAAGGAAGTGGGGCCGTCATGCTTCCTTCTGCCATGAATGAGCTAGTGCAGAGAGGAGCGTTGGCAGTCCCATTCCAGCAAAGCCACTGCCAGGACAATGCTGGGAGGACCGCAGACCAGGTAAGCTGTGGAAAGGGCCTTAGTCATCTTCTGATTTCTTCTGTACCATCTCTAGATTAAAACTAAGAGACTGTTAAATTCCTCTCCTTGGGTGGCCGATAATTATCTGCTCCCTTCAATTGAGGCTATTTGGATATATAAATGCAAAGATGCGATTAATGTTGTGTCTCATTTCCTCTTTAGCTTTGGTTCTACTCTGCTCAACAAGTACCACTAAGTAATTGATCTCTTTTCAGGCAGTCACCCTTTTCCCCTGCTCATGCTGAACAAAGAGATGCCTTTTTTCTTCTTGTTCTATCTTTGTTAGAAGATGCAATCGCTTGTAATTTCTGAAGATGGATTACTGTTTTCAACCCTGTTTTTCAGCAGATCCAGTTAAGAGAGAGAGAGAGAGAAAGAGACTGAGAGAGAGAGAGAGAGGAGAGTATGTGTGTCAGAACACAAAATTGGGTCCCCTGTCATGGCGATGAGTTTATTTAAATATTATGATTGAATTTTTATACTTGTTATTTTATCTTTCTTGTTTACTATGTACTTTATTTTCTATATCAAACCAACCACTTATTAAGTTTAAATTTATATGTTTTAATTATTTTATTTAATTTTATATGAGTTGAGTTTATTTGTGTATGTGATTTTTGTATTTGTATTTTTGTATTATGTACAATGTATTTTATTGTTGATATGGTCAGTCAACTAATCAATAAACGATGATGGTGGTGGTGGTGTCAGAATATAAGCAGGGGCAGGGAGGGAGAAAGGGAAGTAGGTCTTATGGTCAATGAAGCTACTGTAACCAACACAGTCATTTTAAAAATGAAACAGTGCAAATTCCTGCAGACAGTAAAGCGGCAAGCCTGAAAATGTTACAGAGAGTTTGGAGAAAATATGTGAGGGGGAAAAAAAAGGGTGCACCTGTTTTGAATGCTGTCTCCCCTGGGAAGCCTTTGATGTGTAGGAAAGAAGCAATACTTTAATCAATGCATTACACCAGACTCTCTGCATCTAATTAAGCCACTTAGAATATGGCAGAACAGCACCTGCTGTAATACCTGTTGAAGATTAAAACCATGAGCTAGATGATAACTCAAAAGCCATATAGATGAGGTTTAGAACTCCTGCACCTCCCCAAAGGGACATCACAATCCCACTGTGGTTCTATTGTACATGCATGCAGCTGTGACACTAAAAAGAGAGGCTAATTGCAGGGCGAATCTCAACCCCTGCTTCCATGGATTTGTGCAGTCTTCAGAATGTCCTCAGGAGGTTGGCAATAAACTTTGAAACAATTGTGCAATATTGTGCTTCATCTCTATGGCTTTGTTATGAGTTTTATTTGAGATTGTTATGGCAAATCCCTGAAGGATTGTATTGCACATTGTTTTATGGCTTGAATATACCTTTCATAAAAGTGAGGAGATATTATTTCGCCGTTATTTTCTTCCAGATACTCCCTGGATGAACAGCTGGCAGAAGGTGAGTTGTACTAGGAGACCCAGCAGTTAGAAAAGAAGAACAAGAAGTATAAACTTGCTTCTACTCCAGCAAAATCCACTTTATGCTTTGTTTGAATTTATGATCTTGTTGTCTCCATTTGGACGTAGCTGTGTCACCCACTGCTCTGTTGAGAATTTGTGAATGGTTTACAGGATTTGAAACATTCAAAGTTTCGCTAGGGGTGACATAATTTTGTATTGCTCACTGAAGGAGGAGGAGGAGGGGTGTTGAACTCCTAATTTGCAAATGCCTTTATGAAATCAGTGGAAAGAGCTTCAGATTTTTTAAAAAAAATATGCGAAGACGGGAGAAAGAGAAACTGACCAATTCACCTAGTCAACATAGAGAGCTTTTAATACATAGCTGTTAAAAGACTGTTTTTGAATCATACTTCATTAAACCATGTTTGTGGTGCTGAATTAGGCCTACCTCTTTTTTAATCTTAAAAAAAAGTCCATTTCATGGCTAGCAGGCATAACATTAATCTATCTATACCAGGAACAGTTGTAACTATTGAATATGGCCAGTGAAGACAGTTGACAATGCTAGTGGAAAGTACTAGAGGTGGGGTTTTTTCCTGAAAAAAGTAAAGATTATACAGGTATTATTGTCAGCTGGTTTGACTTCAAAAGACAGAGGGGAGGCTTCTTTTGATCACTAAACTTTTATGTTTTGAATTTCTGGCATTTGGTGGGGGAAAAAGTATATGTAATTGAATATTTTGTTTCTTGAATTTATAAGAATTTTCTTGACTGTATATTTATTCTGTCATCTGTGAACAAGCTATTTATCCTTTTTCTGGTATTGATACACTGAACAATAGTCTTACTGGACAAAGGAGACAAGTTCATAATCCTAGTATTAATAAATAAACATAAAAAAATGTGTTAAGTTAAACTGTCATTACAAATCAGCACAATAGATAGCAAATCAGTATACAATAAGGTGTATTTTAGGGATGGGATGAATCCAGAATTTTCCGAATCCGAATCTGAATCCCTGGAAGGTTCTGGGAGTCCATGAATCTCACGAATCTCGAATCTTTCAAATCCTTTTTTTTTAAAGAGTTTAAAAAGCAAGGGAAAGAAGGAAAACCTTGGGAAGGACATGCTGTCTCAGCCTTAGCAAAAGCCTAGCAAAGGCAAACCTCCCTTCTAAAGAAATCTGGCCAGGACAATTGTCATAGTTTTGCCTCAGGATCTCCTCAGACTGAAAATGTCATGAAGGCCCTTTGTATACAGGCAATAAAATGTGGATTAATCCCACATTTTCCTGTCTGTGTAAACAGGACCACTACATTACAGAGATCATCCAGATCAAAACTGGCTTTTCTTTGAAAAGCCCCTTCTGGCATCCTGGGGTTTGTAGTTTGATGATGCACCAGCACACTTTGTCAGGGTGACACCTTGTAAAACTAGAAACCCCAGAATTGTGTCTGAAAGAGGTTTGCAGGTGAGCTCTGCAAAAGAATGTTTCAACTGTCCTTGAAATCTCAAGCCTGTAGCTTCTAGTAAAGCGCTGAACTTAAATATGAAATGTTTAATTTAAATATCTTAGAATATAACCCTAGATGTAATTTGTGAAATTGTTAGCAAAGGCCATTATTACTCCAAGGGAAAAATTCACCTACTTGCCATTTCCCATTATGTGTCTAGTCTCCCAAATTTTCAGGCGTCCCGGTCTCCCAAGTTTTCAGACTTCCCAGTTTCCAAGAAACTTTTTGGGTGACGGATTCAAAAGATTTGATTTGCCTATTTGTCACAGGGATTTGGATTCCTGAATCTCGAACCCCTGCCAAGAATTCAAGGATTCAATTGGCCCATCCCTACTGTATTTCAAAACTTGAATGTCCTAAAAAATGTGTATTTATTTCCCTTTTTAAAATGCCTTATACCTATGCTTTTCTAAGTGGATATTCCTTTGTATTCTGTCACTTTTGAAAGGGCCTATGGACAAATGTGATAAAATTACTTCATACTTCGTAAAAGCCACACAAATTTGGTCTCAGAGATCAGAATCATGCAGCCCTCCAGGTGTTGTTGAACTTCAGGTCCCATCAACCTTAGATAGCACAGTCAACAATGAGGGATGCTGCAGTTCAACAACATCTGGAAGGCCCCATGCTCTATTCTTCTCCAGACTGATTTTGTTTGTATGCGTATAGCTGCTTCTTCTGGCACTGATACACCGGAGGGAGGGGGAGACTGAAGAGAAGGCAACATCTGTAAACTTGTTCCAGATTATTGGAAATGGATAGTTGTCTCTGCCTTTACTTATTTGTTAAATAGATTTGATGTATATGTATTTAAGAGCCATTTACCACCATCTGAATAACCTGTGACTTTTTAAATTGTTGCATATGAGGGTAAGTACAATGTGTGCTCTGGGCTACAAATGAATCCAATGTCATTTCTGACACCTTCCAGTGCCTCAGAAAAATGGTTTATTTACTAGTTTTAAACAAGGCTTATCTGAATATATTTTTAGCAAACACACACACACACACACACATTCTAAAAGCCATGGGTAGGGACACAGCAGTGTGTGTCTGTATGGGGTGTCCGTGGGGGGTAATACCATTCTTCAGCATCAGGCCATTCCCTATCCCCTCCCCTACACACATGGGAGTAATTAAGAAACAGAAATTTATAAATACATTAGCAAAATGTTTGGCTTTTGCTTTCTTCAGTTGTTCGAAAGAAAAGTGAGCAACATCTGTGGTAGAACACAGAGAGAAAATGTGTGCGCGCGCATATATGTCTCACACACACATGTATGCATGATATTGTTTTTCTGACCTTGATTGTTTTGCTGAAACTTCCAGTTTCATTCATCTCTACCTTCAGCAGGTCCAGATAAAGAAATTTTGCACCTTGAAACTGAGTAGAAAATGGCACCTCTGTCCTCCAAGTGAAAATGGAAAAGATCCACAGCAAATCGAGTTATTTTGCCATTTGGAAAAAGAAAACTACATACCTTAAAGCACATCATTCCATAGTGTGCATCACACTGACATGGTTCACAAATCCCAACGCGGGACTGATTTGAATTGATTTGTCATTTTTTTATAGATTGAAACTAAGATATTCTTGAGTCAGATTAAAATGAACCTGGATCTTCCTGAAGTGCTATGAGTAATTTGGAGGTGGGGAAGGACAGAGAAAAACAGACATTTTAAACTGATTCATTTTCCTCCAGATATCCATACTTGGAAAACCCCAGCATGGGAAATGAGGGACAGAGACGGAGGCTTTCTGCTTCACAGTTTTATTAGTGGCTGACAGTTTCATGATTGACAGCTGTAGCTTCCATCCAGGGAATAACTACTGCTATTCTTTTTACTGGCAAACAGGAAAGCAAGTAAATACATCCTTAAAAGTATCCCTCATTCATTACAACCCCTTAACCTTTGTACATGTCCTTCTGGAATTTTGCAGGTTTGTTGAGCTTCTCTACAAGAGAGCCAGCATAGTGTAGTGGTTTGAGCATTGGACTACAACTCTGGAGGCCAGCATTCAATTTCACACTTGGCCATAGAAACCCACTGGGTGACCTTGGGCGTGTCACACACTCTCAGACCCCAGAAAACTCTATGATAGGTTCACTTTCGGATCCAGTCTAGAAATGACTTGAAGGAACACAAGAATACCACCAATACAGACATACAAATTTTCAAAGAAAATTGTAAGAGAGGGAAGCAAGTTCTTTTTTGTTTCCAAATCAATTTTAAAAGCATCTAGTGCAAAATACTCTGAACCTATACTTCTGAAATTGCTTAGGTTTCTTCTCTAAGGGTATTTACATAATATATTTTGTTCCCATGCAGATCTCCTCCCTCATAAAGAATGACATTGGATAATTAAGTGTTGAAAATCCACAAAACCCTCTGCCTATTTCTTTCTCAAATTCTGCAGGCTTCATCCCACTGGAAAGGACACCTGAGACTTAAAATTACCTCAGATTTAACCCAGATAATTCAAGAGTTATAAGTTTCCTTCAAAAAACTCATCAAAATTTAAAAGTACTCAGTCCCCAAATATTTGTCTGGATTTTGGCAGATTTTATTCCTTCAGTTCATTCTGGAGGTAATCAGAGTGTAAATGCATGAAACTTCAGCTTCCTGAAATGAGATTCTGGTTCATTCTTGAATTGAATTAAGCAGACTCCAAAATGAAATTAGATTGATTTATCCATTTGAGATCTAACCCAAAAGATGCAGTCAGTGTAGCAAACAAAAACACAACAATAATGATTTAAAGTATAATCTTAAGTGGCCAAGATGGCCAAGGACTAGATGATCTGGTGCTAGACCAGCTGAAGCTGTATTGCATCTAATTCCCTCTGTCCTACATGAATTGGGAATTGGTCTAACTGAGTCTAACTTTGTATGAGTAATGTGGGTTTTTCTGGCTCAGCAGCATTTGGATCTGGTGTAATTACTCCTCATTCAACTTACTCCTTATTTGCTCCCCCTTTATTTTGCTCCCCTGTGAGCAGATCTTAACCAGCAAAGCAATGTCACCAGCAGACCTCACTGTTAGCAGACCTCTGAGAACAACCACTAGAAGAGAGTCTGGCTGGCAGAAGAGCATCTCTGGTAGCTGAGGGGCATTTCTCCCCCAGAAGCTTGTGCCAATTGCCAATCTCATTCAGTTGTCATATTTTTAAGTTAAGGTTATCCTGCCAAATTCCTATCAAGTTCCCACCCTCACATGACATTCAAATCTGATTGTCATATAAGGGCCTGAAAAGCCCAGTTTAGTGCTGATTTGAAGGGATTGACCTGATTCAGAAGCTATTCCCCTGGCTGCTGTAGAACTCCTGTTTCTCAGGCCATTGATCTATTCACACTGAAATTATGTAGGAGTGTGTTCTAGATGGTGTAACATTTTGGAAAGAGAGTGGTTGGAATATGAAGTTGAGAAATCTATGACATCTTACAAGAGGAAGTTTCTGTTTCTCCTATCTGAAGATAAAGACCGCTTCTGCACAACATGTTGTAGTACTCTTATTCCACTTTCAACATCCTGTGGTATTCTGGGTTTTGTAGTTTACTGAGGTCCAAGAGCTCTCTGGCTGAGAATTCTAAATGTCCCTCCATAACAGTGCAAACCCCAGGATACCATAAGATGTTGAAAGTGGAATAAGAGCACTATAACAATGTAGTGTGGAAATGACCTTAGTCTCCAGTTTATATACAAAGGGATCTTATAGCATCTTTGAGACTGAGAGAAAAGTTGGTAGCCCAAGCTGTCATAGATTTACGTCAAATCAGATCAAAAGCATGGAGTGGAGTGCCTAGGTACAAACTTTTATAGCTACGGATGAGCAAGCTGTATTTGTGAAGAGCAACAGAAAAGCAAAACTTGTGGGTATGGTAATGAATACGTTGAAAGTGAAATAATAATAGTGGAATATCTCCATGTTGATAGGCAAAGGAAAATAGTAAACCTTCATATATCCTGGTTAGAAATGTCATTAATTTATTTCACCGAACATTATCACAAGCCTTAGAATTTACATACTTCTGATTGAAAATTGCATAGTTTTACATGTTCCATTTAGTCTGGGAGTTGCTGATCAGATAAGACCTTAAAAAAATCCTTAATGGAACAAATTTCTCATATATTTCCTGCTTGGATAGGGTTCCTTTCTGTCACTTGCTACCTGATGAGATGCCAGAGAATGAACCTGGAACTTTCTGTATGCAATTCATGTTCTCTGCCACTTAGTATGTTGTCTGGGCATGCTTATATCTTCTACCCTTAGCAGGATGTGCCATCCTGGACACTTATTATATTATCCTGATTTCCTTACCTTGAACTCTCTGCTACCCACTAGTAAATTTGAAGTTAATTAATTTGTTTTTATGTACTTCTTGCTGTTGTATTGAATTATGTTTAAATGACTCAGTTTTGGTGACGCCCTATTAATTTCTATAACATAATTGCCATCTCCCACAAGAATGCCAATTGCAGATTCCCCCAAGGAGAGCTTTTTTGTTTAGCTTGACGAAGCCAAACTTGATAGGTTACGTGGCAGAGATATGAAAGATCATAAATTTCCAACAGCTGTCTGGAATGACAAAAAATGTTTCTCAACTAAGATGTATGTGATCTACCGTGATATATTCTGTAACGCTTCAGAAGAAATTCATGTAGAGTATGCTCAGAGTGGCAGCTTTAGAAAGGCAAGTGGGAATAAAATACAGTTTGAATTGTGATGAAATGGTTACAGAGTGATTATGGGTGTTTATTCTGATGGGTTCAGTAGCTTAAATTGTGACCTGGGGAGTGAATAAGATGAATTGTTCCAATGTCACCCGCTAGTTCACAGAGGAATGACAGTGACTAATCAGCCTTAATTAGCAGTTCCCTTTTCACCTGTACTGTATAAAAGACTTTTGCCTGTATGTCTTGGGAGCGGAATAGCCCAGAAAAGGAGAAAATCAAATTGGCAAGGAGAGATAGCATGCCTGATTGCAAAAAATTGATTATACTGGTGTAAATGAAGAGTAACTCAAGGGGACGCCACTGAATGAAAAGAGCATGACACCAGTGACACAATGCAGACAAGCTGTTTTTAATTAAAAAACACTTCCCACTAGAAAATTTAAGGCTGGGTGCAATTCTGCCCAATTTGCTTAACTGCCAATTTGCAAGATATAATTTAGCATTTCAGAATGTGCCTACATGGCAGCTTTCCATGTTTTTTCCCGCAAGTCCAGTGTTTTAAGGCTAAACTGCAAGTGTAGGAATTATCTAAGGACATGGAAGAAAATCTCATGGAACATCTTCATCATATGTATTTAACAGACATCTTTTCTGAATATTTATTCTTATACAGATAAGAAAAAACTATTAATGCAGAAGGCGCCTGAGAAACTCTAACATTTTCAGAAGTACAAAACGATTTTGAAGGGCTTTCCTGCCTTTCTAAAGATAGTAGGTCTTCTAAGGCTTGACCTTGGGGCAAAGTCTGGAAGTTCAGGAAGTGGAAGGTGATTGGGGTAGCAACAAATAGCTCCAGAATCCAGCATGATTCAAGAATCCAGCATGGTTCAATCCATGAGGAGAGACACTGCTGGTGTGACATATTTTTCTACTTCACCCTCTCCTCCTCCTCCTAGTCCTGCTCCTTGAATCATAGAACAAGAAATGTCTTGTTAACTCACTGGCCAATATAGACATACACAGGTAAAATATTCCAGAGAATCAGGCATCCAGTCCCAGGTTAAAAACCTACAGCAAAGGAGAGTCCACTATCATTATGAGTTAGCCCATTCTACTGATGAAAAGATCTTTCCATCAAGAAGCTGTTCTAAATGTTCCATTGAAATCTCTTTTCATATAAACTGAATCCACTGCTACAAAGCAGAAGATGACAAGCTTGGTTTATCTTTCATGTGACAGACTTTATTTGAAAGTGGTTCCCATATAATTTCTCAGTCTTCTCTCTAAGTAAATATACTCAACTCTCTAAGATGTTCCTCATATGGCTTGGTTTCCTGACCCTTTAGGAACTTTGTTGTCATCTTGGACACATTCCAGCTTGTCAATATCCTTCTTAAACATTGATTCCCGGAAATGTACATAGTACTCCATCAGGAAACAGAATAGAGTGGTACCATTACTTTCCTTGATCTGCACACTATATTTGATGCAGTCTAGAAGTATCTATCTATATTTGATGCAGTCTAGAAGTATCTATCTATCTATCTATCTATCTATCTATCTATCTATCTATCTATCTACCCACCCACCCTTCCCAATATCAGGAGATCTCAGGGTGGCTTCCAATTGAACTACATTCATTTTATTTGCCTCTGCATCACTCTGGTGATTCATATTTAGCTTGTAGTCTACTAAGATCCATAGATCCCACATGTAATATTGCCGACTCAACTGTCAGTCATTCTGTATTTGTACATCTATTTTTTATTCTGCATAAATGCAGAAAATAATTTTGCTTCATCGGGCCCTGTTCTCCAATTTGTTAAGATTAGCTTGGATCCTGTTTCTAATGTCTGAGGTATTACCTATTCCTTCTACATTGGTGTCATCTGCAGATTTGATGAGAATCTACTCTATTCCATCATTCTAGTCAATTATAAAGAAGCTTAACAACACTAGGCCCAGGACAGAAGACTGCAGCATCCCACATGTCACTGCTCTCCAGGAGCCCCTTTGAAGCTACACAGTCATAGCACTATTACTGTACTTTAACTGCCACTGCTGTATCCCATTACAAACTGGGGTTTGTAGTTTGGGGAGGCAAAATAATTCTCTGGCTGAGAATTCTAATAATACTTGCTAAACTGCTAACCTTGAGATTCCATAGAATGGAATCATTGCAATTAACATGCAATCATAGTACTTGTCAGGACCCTGGCACTCCAGGACTCAAGCTTTGAGTCTGAACCAGAGGACTTCAAAGCCATGGAGCCTGCTGCACCAGCAGAGCCCACCTCAGAGGCTGCCATGGAGCCTGCTGCACAGTCTACCCCAGAGGCTGCCCTGGACACAGAGCCCTTGGCCCCAGTAGCCCCAGCAATGGAGCCAGGGGCTGCCTTAGACCCAGAGATTCAAGAGTAGGTGCCTACTTACCAGCAGCATTGGGAGCAAAAGAGTGCTCTCAGAAGGTCAGAGCGTTTAAATAGGAAACACCAAGCAATCAAGCTCCAGCTGAGGTAGCACCTGGGTGAGGGCCTGCTTAATAAAAGCAGTCACTCAGCCTTGGGTCTTTGTTGGCTCACAACTGTCCATTTTGGGTGTGCCTACTGGGGCCCTTGTCTTGCTTTCTGGAATGCTGCCCGACCGGCTGAGGAACAAGCTCCATGGTATGTGGACTGTGTTTGCTGTTTTGCCTGGCTGTGCAGTAACAGCCAGGGATATCCTTGCTGCAAAAGTCTCTTTAATTTACTGCTGCCTTACCTACTTAATGCTGAAGTAAAGCTCTTTGATTTATTGCCTGTCTGCCTTATCTGTGAAAAGACCTATTAGCTGGCTCTTGGCTGCCTGCCATGCCTTGGTGCTGACAGGACTATGGGTATATTATATGAAAGGGCCCCAGAATGATGAAGAAACACTGACATGCACTCTTTTTTATAAAGTCTATTTGCTTCAAAAGTGGGAATTTTGTAGCTTCAAGATGGTGCTGAATTGCAACTTCCAGCATTTCTCATAACTGGCAATGTTGTTAGGGCTGCTGGGAATTGCAGTCCTTTAGTTTCTAGAGGGCCACAGAGTTCCCACTACTGATCTACTATATGGATTTCTGTAAGCAATTTCCTCTAATAGAATGCTACTTTGCTATTTTCACTCATTTGTTCATTTTTGTAAACAACATTTCCTCAATATGTATCTTTTTTTTTAAAAAAAAACATGTTTTGGTTGAACAACTCCATTATGTAATTAGGAAAAATGTAAACATGGATGAGTCAATGTGATTTACTTCTTGTTTTCTTTCAGAAAATGCAGATTAGATAAGTATGTATTTAAATAAAATTGTTGTCATGATTTGGTGATTTCCTTGGAGAAAGAAGGATTTCTACCACAGGTGAAGATACATGGAAGGGTGCCCTATGAGAATCGGCTTAAGAAGCTAAGTATGTTTAGCCTGGAGGTGAGAAGGTTAAGAGGTGACATTATATTCAAGATAGGGAATGAGATACAATATACACAGGCTGCATTTTGACAATACCTGCTATACTTCAGTCAGATTCAGCCAGTGGTTCATGGTCTTAGTGGAAATTTTATGCTAGAGTTTAGAGCTTTCTAAGCTATTTTCAACCTCCACCATAAAACTGTCCATTTGGTAATCCAAAATAGAATTATATCAGTTTTTACACTGACCCTTCCTGGAAAGCCTGAGTAAACTGCTGACAAAATTGACATATATCCAGAATGTTTAAACTGAGTATGCATCACTCAAACATCTCTGTGTCATCTGCATCTATAAATCAATACAGTCAGTCCTCCACATTCATGGAATTAGGAGTTCAGAACTCTCACAAAAGGGAAAAACTGAATATTTATAGCCTCCCAAACCCTATTTAACACACAAAATGCACATAGTCAGTGCACAGTAACACATAGTACACAGTAGCACATAGTACACAAAACATTAGATTCAGCAGTAGAGAGCACGCCAGGCACCTAGTTCTGTCTTTGAGGTGATGGGTGTCCTTCACAAGGCAGAAGTGGGGAGTTGGTGGGCTTGCTGCCATCTCCACTGCTGCCCTACACCAATTTCAATAGGGATTTACAAACATTGTTTCACATTCACAGTTTCTCCGGTCTTTTCTGCATGACACTCTTAGAGTGTGATGATTCCACTTTAAACATTTTATGGAATCCTGGGGTTTGCAGTTTTGGGAGGAGCCGGCTGGCCCAGTCTTTCCCAGTCTCACGAAGCCTGCAGAAAGATTGTGAATGGAAGATGAACCTTATAAGCCACTGTTTAAAATTGCATAGGGTGGTGGTGGTGGCAAATAATGTGTGAGTAATCAAATCTATGACCTGATATGGAAGGCTGATATGGAGGACTGACTGTACGTATTTCAGAGATGGGAAAATCCATAAGGCTTTCCCATTGCATCATGAGCCTCTCTCTTTTCCTAGTGACTGGACATGCATATAACTGAGCTGTGCTTTGCCTGCCTGTTGGGAAGATTTCCAAAGTGATAAGCATCACATTTGGCCTAATCAGCATTGCTTTGCTTTTGTGCTCTTTGCCTTGCCCACTTCAGGAAGCCAGAATGTTTAGAATCTTCTCATTGTTCTTAATATCTAGCATTTGCTCAATAGACAAATGGATGTAAACTTCAGTAATACTCAGATGAGTGTGTGTGTGTGTGTGTAAGACCTAGAGGACTGGATTTCTGTATTTATACTCCTTCATAAACAAGACCAGGCCACATTGATTCTTTAACGTTGCTGAACAAGTTCTTCAGGGAGCTTTTTCTACCTTCTTGACCCAGACCACTGTAGCCAAGGCCATGCTGAAATCATGAGTTACGTTGAAGCCAGTGCAATGAAATGCTGTTCATCACAGAAAATAAGATCATCACAGGTTAATTGCCATTGTAGATATATGTCAACACTGCCACATGTTTTTCATATTTATGAACCTCATATTCACCAAACTGGTGATCCATTAGCTGATGACAAACAAGTCTAGCTGTTCACAACAGAAAAGTAATATGGCAAAGATGGATAGTTGAGAAAAAGAAATAGGAAATGAAAATTATAGTACCTACAACAATAATATAGATGTGATGTACATACAAGGTTGTTTAAAATCAGCATTTTAAAATCAGCCAGTATTTTCTGTGCATCATCAAATAGGTAAATATGTGTTTATTTCACACACACCCAATAATTTTGTTTGTAAAATGTAGCTGCTTCCTGAATTAATCTCTATTGAACAAGAGAATCAGTTCTATTCAAAGACAAATCCACGGGCAGTTGGGTGAATTGGGGAAAAGATTACTATGCAAAAGCAAGATTGCACTAATTACAAAAATAGGTTTTCAGCTATTGGTGCCTAGGAGCAAAGGAATGTATAAAAATAGAATGTTTTGTGATTGAGATGAGAAAGAAAATAGAATGTTTTGTGACTGAGGGGGAATGAAAGCCATTGAAAAAATCTAGAAAACAAATGTTCGCATGAATACAACGACTGTTCATTCTCTAGTCTGTAATAATTTGTCTATCCTTTAATAGGGATGAAAAGGCCATTGAAAAATATTCAAAATATATTTTAAAAATGTTTGTCAAGTATCAGGAAATTCTGGTAAGGAGAATCCTAGACAAATGAGAGTGTTAGGATTTATGCTATGTCAAATTTGCATGTGGCAAATTTTCTGCATAGAAAATAGCATTTTATGTTTAAAAACTAATATTTCTGTGCATAAATATTATATTCTGTGAAGAAAAATGCTGTTATTGATGTATTTTTAATTATGATATATTTGTATTTTAAATGGTTTTATGTGCATGAAGAGACTATTAATATAAAGATTGATATTTTGTACATATTTGGATCTATTCATATATTCATTCCTTAACATTCATTCTTTAATGAAAGAAACATTTTACAACCTGAGGTGAAGGGTCAGATGGTGCCCCATCTCTCATTATATTTTCTGAATCTGACACTTTAGTGAAAACTGATTCATTGCAGCTGGATCTTACTTTGACACTGTAGATATGAGGAAATAGTCTTCCTTCCACAGAAAGGTGTCTGTGTACATTCATCTGTGTGCATATGCACACATGCAGGGCAAGCTGCACCCTGGAACACACAGGCGTACTCTCTGAGGAAGAGTTACTGTCAGGGAGCATATGTTTTTACCCTTACCAAACTGTCACTTTGACTCATATACCACTTGAAACGACCACTTCATTCTCCCTAAGTGATAGAGCCAGCCCTCGCCACCCTACAGTCAAAGTGAACAGCATTCTCTGATGTGCCTTGGCCAGTTAGTCTAAGACTCAAGTATGAAATTTCCTCTTAACCAACTTGTTCATGTGTCTCACCAAAAGAAATTGATCTGATGCCCTGAAACATCCATCATCCATCCATCTACCCACAGTAGCTTCTTTTTCAGTATGCATCTTGGCAGCCAGCAGCTGATGTACCAAAAATGATAATTCTGAACAGTCCCATTTATCTACAACAATTCATTCAGACTGTCATAACTGGTAGTTCAGCTTAAAAGTAGAGCAGAGAAGGTCAGTGCTGTGAATATTTTATGGCTCAAGTCGAGACTTCTCTGACTATTTGTATATGTCATCTCAGTGATCTTGTATTATGCAATTATCCTGGGAGTGGAAGTGGGAATGGCAGCAGGTTGCACAATTTTAATGAAATGATAGTCTCCTTAGGAATAGGAAGTCTTCTGTCTGAGTCCTGCCTCTCAAGCTAAGTTGGCATTTTAGACTTATGTGCAAGACTCAGCACTGGGGAGATTTCTCATTATATTGAAAGATTTTCCTTTTGTTCTCTTGGCATAGAAAATATGTTCCAAACTAGATTTCCTTTGAATTCTGTACACATGATAGAAGAGCCTTTTCAAAGAATGTATTGCACCAATTATTAGTTATTTCAACTCTAATCCCACTGGAGCTTAATGTCTCAGGATACAGAAGATCAGCTGGTGTGACAATGGAATTCCTCCATCTATGTTGCTTTTGTGTGCTTTCAAGTCATTTCTGATTTATGGTGATCCTAAAGAAAACCGATCACATATCCTAAAATATGAGTGTGTGAGTGTGTGGGGGGCCCTGGCTTTTAAAATGGTTTCCCTTAGCTACTGTTTTAGATTACAAAAGCATGATATGTTGGGTACTATGAGAGTACTGAATATTATTCTCTCAAGCAGAATAATCAAAATCAGCAAGCAGAAGCTGAACAACAGCCCATGCTCACACAAGGGTCTAGCACAGAAATAAATAAATCTAGTCTTTGTGAAAACTACAAAACTACTTTTCCTTACAATCTGTGTTCATAATCAAGTGCACAGCCAAATGAGTAGAAAATGGTGGCTGGTTAGAATGATGCAGGAAGATAGTTGGTGTAGTAAAATAAGGAAATAGAAAGTCAACATAGTGCAAACTAGCAATTTAGTGAGTATAGACACACAAAGGTTGCTAACTCCAAAATGACCCAATTTTAAGAGTCTCCCACCTGTGGTCCTCCTGTTTAGATTTTTCAGACATATTCCTGTGACATTCCAGTTTATTTTGAGATTATTTTGTTTACTTAAGCTGTCTAACTAGATGGATCCACATTCTGGTCTTACAAGGGAGTTATAACAGGAGTAGGAGGAATGTAGCACTGGAGCCATATGCAGCCCTTCAATGTTGTTTTTGAGACTCTCTGCCCTTCCAGACTTCTCTGACCACACTTTACCAGCCCCCACTTCAAAGTGGGTAGTTTGCCTCTCCTGGAAGTTTTCAGATGAGGCAACTTACATTTTGAAGAAGTTATATCAATGTCTCCCCCTGCAGCACTGAGCATAAAAATCTCACTGTTTTTCAAAATCAGAAGTGAACTTCCAGCTATTTCTGTGTAACTGTTTTTATATTTTTAAGACTCTGTTCTGTGTGTGAGTGTATGTGTGTGTGTGTGCATGTGTGTGTAAACATTAAATATTAATATGAAATTTACTTTTACACTGTCAGTTATAGTGCAATGATTCCAGTTTAATTGCCATGGGGCCCTTTCACATTACACAATTACAACACTATGGCCATTTCCGCACGAGCCTGTTATAGCGCGATGATTCCACTTTCAACCTCCTCTGGAATCCTGGGGTTCGCAGTTTCGGGAGGGGCCAGCCCCTCCCAAAACTGCAAACCCCAGGATTCCAGAGGAGGTTGAAAGTGGAATCATCGCGCTATAACAGGCTCATGTGGAAATGGCCCATGATTCCATTTTAACTATCATGGCTGCATCTTGTGGAATTCTGGGATCTGCACCTTAGAGAGGGGCATTTACACTTCCCAGTCAGAGAAATCTAATGCTTCAGCAGACTACATATTCCAGGATTCTACTTAACATCAGAAGACTAACCCCTGGTTCTCATTGCTGAACACTTTTGCCTTCCTGCCTTATCTACAGGTAGTCTTTGCCATTTTGGTGGGTTTGTTCCACTGTGAAGATACTTGGAGATGTTTCTTGAAACTTTAGGACCAAGTTTGAATAAATTTGGAAAACAGAATGATCAATATCAGCAGGTTTGTTCTTTGTATTTTTTTAAAATAGCAGGTTTTAAAACATGCAAAGCTACCTGAAACACTTCCCCCTAGATCTAACTGTATGTAACTTGGTAGAATTAATTTCCTATTCAGAGTCTACAATGCCGTCAAATTTTACCTAAATGTGTGAAGAAATAGAAAAGTTACAGCCATTTTAGATTTCATAATAAGAGGGAAAAGGAAAAGCAGTGATTAGATGCTCACTCTGGGCTCTGATCTGGATTGAAGTGGGTCCAGATCACTTCAGAATGGAATAAATCAGAAATGCCAGAGTGGGTTCTGAGTCACTTTGATGGGTGAGGGTGGAGGTGGGGATCTGTACATAATCCTATTATTTTTGATCAGAAATATAGACTAGTTTGCTGGTTAAAAAAAAACCTGTTGCAGACAAAACTGTTTTGAATTTAAATAATTAGTAATTAATTTGTTATCTCCTCTAGAGGTTCAAGAACAATTTTAGTACACTATGGATTATTCTGAATGTAGTCGATTCCATTCAAATGGGAATTCAAAATATTGGACCCAGGGAGAAATTATATATGCTTCTGAGCCCACGGCTAATCTATGAAGTAGTTATAGCAAGGATGAGAAAATTATGACCTGGGAGGCTCATGCAGTATAGGTAGAGACTGAGGCCATTTCCACATAAGAAGGGAGGAGCGCTTAACTGCGTTTCAAGAGCAGTGTTTCATACCATGATTCTGAAACTGAGCTGTCTGCACCCCCTCCAAATTACGCTGTATTAAGCCAAATGGCAGTTGCTGCCTCTGTATCAGCATGTCTCCAGCCACTCCCTTTCCCAGATTGGTCTGTTTTTGGTCTGGGAATGCCCATAGCCAGCCACTTCTGCATTGTGAATCAATGTTACGCTTCTGCATGTAGGTGAAAAATGAAACAGAACTTGTTTGGGAGATTTACATCGGAGTTTTTCTGGGTTTCTGATACAGCAGTTTCTCATCACAGAGAACTGTGCTAGGAGCTGAAAACATGCAGACCCACAGGGAAAACTATGACGCAAAAATGCTACAATGTGCAGATGGGAGGGTAAGAATTCAATGCTACTACAATATATTGACCTTGTGTGGAAATGGCCTGAGTTTGCAGCATAGACAGAAAGAAGGACCACTGTGAAAGGGAAAGAGCTGGAGTGGGAGAGATTAGTGGTGGCTCAAGATGGAACTATTTGGTTTTTTATCTAGGCAAAGCTGAGTGCTTTTGCTGCCTTGATGTATACCTTATATTTTCAGTATGTGCAAGTATCAGTTATGTGGAGTTCACTGGGTTTTGTTACCCTGTTTACTGGGATCCCGGGAGGGATACCTAAATAACTTTATATTTACAAAAGATGGGGAAATTAGTCAAGAGCACTGGTTGGCACTATGAGAGGCAGGGTAACACAGCAGGATCTTATAACCCAATGTTTACAGGGTCAGGCCAAGCCAAGAAGCAAACCGTGTTGGAAATAATGAATGATCTTTATTAAATACAGGCACACAATGTAAGCAATACACGCACACAGATAACTAAAGAAAATAAAGGTGTGAGTATGACAGCGGGATTTTCAGAGGCATAGTTGATTCGGGTGATATGAAACCTGTTCCTGAAGCCCAGAAAGAAGATAGAGAGCGATGCTGGGGTTCAATGTATCTCAGCATGTGCAGCTGAGGGGATGATCGCCAAGCAAAGCGGCAGCAAGGCAGTCTGGAACTCGGGAGCGATCTGAGGAAGGTCTCGGAATCAGGGGTTTTTATAGGGAGAAATGTAACTGCAGGCTATGCCTCACTCGGTGAGAACAATGAATTTTAGGTGTGGGACAAAGCTTTGGAAAGGTCAAAATTTAGCATGATTGAGTTAAGTCTGAATTGACAAAGAGGTAGACAGTATGCAAACTCAGAGTGCTTGGCATTTGAGTATTCAGCTTGCCAAGTTGCCTGCTCGGGGCAGGGAGTTCTTTGTAAACAGCATGCATACATAATGAGGGTGTTTGCAGAGAGGTCTCCTAAAGCGGTGATCTGGCTATTTCTGGCCTGCCTGGGTGGAGAATGGATCATCCAGCAATTAGTGGCCGAGCCTAGTTCTGTGCTTGTCCAGGGCCCTCACAAACACGTGGAGAGGGGTGGTGGAAGAGAGCCAAATTATTGATATCAAAGTGATATCTAGGGGTATCTCCAAGGAGGCCTAAACTGCAGTAACAGTTTGTTCAAATATGCTTGACTATGGAGCTTCACGGCAGTGGACTGAACCTAGTTTTCCCTTGAATCTAATGTGCTCAGATGAGAAAAGGCTTTGACAGGTATTAATACCCAGGAAGGGGTGGGGGAATGACATCTGGCTTCACAATCCCTTTAGATCTATATTGACCCAATTTGGATATTATGAGCGACCCTGAAGTTTAAAAACATTCTGTATGTTATGATGACATATAACATGAGTTCTCACCAGTCAGCCATCCTGTCCTCTATGGTTAAATGAAGATAGCCTTTACCAGAGAACTTGATGTTTCATCAGAGGATAGAGATAGAACTGCTTTTAACACCATACACTTATAGCACAATGATTCCACTTTAACAACATCCTCTGGAATCCTGCGGTTTCCAGTTAGGGAGGAGAATTTAGAATTCTGAGCCAGAATGCTTTAGTGCCTCACCAAACTGCAAAACATGCATAGGATAAGAGGACATGGCTCAGCAGTACTACCTTTGAAAAGGACCTTGGGATTATTATTGATTATAAATTAATCACATGCCAGCAGTGCGGTGCTGCAGCAAAAAACACAAATGCTATTTGAGCCTGTATAAATAGAAGTCTAGTTTCCAAGCGGAGGAAAATAATATCCCACTATATTCTATAGTGGTCCAGATTCATCCAGAGTACTGCATTCATCTGGAGTACTGCATTCAGAAGGATATAGCCAAGGTGATAAAAGGTGTGGAAAACAAAATATATGAACAAAGATTGAAGGAGCTTAGTGCTGTAATTGTGCAGTATGGAGGGCCTTATGTACAATGAATTTTCAATTGCCAAAATGAACCATTGCTTGATGCTTTATCTCAACAACCCTTGGGGAAGTTTTGAGTAAAACCAGAAACCACCACACTCTTGAGGAAAGGCTAATTTTCAATGTTTGTTACAATCTTAAATGAGATATAGCAAAAGGGTAACAAAATTTAGGCTCCTTGTTCTCTGTTTCATCAGACTCTCCATACAAACACATACTTTACTTTCTTTACTGCAATGAAGAATTGTGGATCATTTTTCAATCTGATGTTTGCAGTCTGTACAGTGGTTGTTATTTCTTGGATATGGACTTTGGACATAGTTATGTTGCTGTGTGCTTTCAAGTCATTTCTAACTTATGGTGACCCTAAGGTGAACCTATTATGGGATTTTCTGGGGCTGTGTGTGTGAAATGCACCCAGAATCACACAGTGGGTTTCTACAACCAAGTGGGGAATCAAATACTTGTCTTTATTTTTTTTTATTATTATTTTGTCTGACCTCTTGTTGTGGTAGCTATTTTAAACTATTTTTAAGGGTTAACTTACTGAGCAATCAGTTTGAATGAAATAAGGAAATTCTCCTTTAAAAGAAGTCAGCATAGACAAGGTACTTTCAATTTGGCACTAACAAAGCCCCTGCTCTTTTCTTGATGAATACCACTCTCACACTTTAATATTGGCTAGCTGATGTCCCACAAGATGAAACTAGATTAAAGGAAGTCTTTTTTTGCAGAGAGAGAGAGAGAGAGTATAAATTATATGGGCATTTGAAAGCTTTACAATAAATGGAGTTCTACTGTGCTTCATTTACATAAGCCTCTTATGTGAGACAATATCATTATCAGTTTTCTGCCTACCTTCTATGGTGGGTTTCCCCCCCACAACTGCCATTAAATTACATTTTGGTTGATAAAGAGGCATAAAATTAAGCTGTTATTGTGTTAACTGTGGTACCTTGTTTCAATTAGGTATTTAGGCATTATAATAATCCGCCGTTCAAAGGCTATTCCACTGTGTAAATGTGTGATTATAAACCAGCTAATTCCTGTGCAATACCTCGATCCTTCAAGAACTGGTTAGCCTGCAGCAGTTCATGATAAAATGAACCACTTCTTTAAAAAACAAAAATGACTGTTTAAGCCTCAGATAATACAATCAATCCAGTTTGGGCTCTAGAAGATTCTCTCCCTTGCCACCTGCTTTTACCTCAAATCCTCCTCAGATATTAAAGTGAATATGATGAAAAGCAATGCATTCAAAAACATTTTGCTGTTTCTTTCAGTGACCCTTATTTTGTTAATACTCTCTGGATAAAGTGGATATGAAGCATCGTTGGATATTGGCTATAGATGAGTGGGATTTAAACATGATTTGCACACCCAAGTCTCCTGTTACAAAGAGTGGCTCCAGGTGGCTGCTGGGGGACATGAGGGTAATCAAAATGCCTTTTGCTGTGCTCACTTCCTACATAAAGGGCCATGTTCTGGTGGGCTTGTCATGTGGCAAGAACAGCAGCAATACTCTGACCTTCAAAAAGGCAATTGAAAACTGTCATCAGATTACCCAGAGTGTCCCACAAGCATCACAGAGCAACTGTGAGGGAATTAAATGTTGGATGCGAATGGCTTGGAAGTGAAAGCCTGCAGAGATCATTCTGGGTCCAGCTCTGACTTCAGAAACAGAAAGTTACTTTGAAGGAGAATGAATACAATGAGATGCTGAAGCCACCCATGACAAAAATGAAAGAAGTTATGCCCTGGGACTTTACTGTTAAATTGTGGTTGACTTTAGCATGTCCATAATACCCATTTTTCTTAAAAGTTGCTTCTTAAAATGCTGGTTATGACCTGTGAAGTCCTATATGGCTCAGGCCCATGGTATTTGAAGAACCATATTTTCCCATGGGATCCTGCCCAAGTTTTAAGATCTGCAGGGGAGGGACTTCTCTGTCCCACTACCTTCACAGGAACAGTTGAGGGGAACATGGGAGAGGATTTACTCTGTGACTGCTCCTAGACTTTGGGTCTCCCTCCCTAGGAAATCCAAGATGGCTCCTTTATTGCTGTCATTTGAGCTTTCTTTTCCAGCAAGACTTTGGGATTTAACTTTTAACAAGAGAAAGTGCTATAATTCTTTTGATGTTTGTTTTAAAGTAACATTTTAAATAGTTTTGTTGTTTAATGCTATTTTAATCTCAATTTTGTGTGTGTTTACCTGTGTTTTTGTTGTAATTTTCTGTCTTTCTGTAAGCCACAGGATGGATACATGGATGCATGGAACTTCATGTGGCCTGTGGGGACTGTAGTACTTGCCCAAAAGTACTACATACTGTCATCAAAGAAGAGCTGCCTGATAATCAGCATTCTCCAGAACTCACTGGATGTCTGGCAGTTTGGCAACACTTACTCAATTGTTTTCTTTCCAGCTGGTCTTTGGTACTAAAATTGAAAGTGTGCTGCACCAAAACCATGCAGGAGTGATACCTTGCAGAGTGATGTGTTAAGGGAGAGACCACATGTGAGAGCCATGGGTCTAGGATTTCAAGAGATACAATACTAGAGCATGACATCAAAGAATTCTGTGATGTTCCTTCTGAAGTCTTGTATGGTTTGTGTGAGACTGATGGCATGGATAGTGATGTGGGTGCTTGTGGACCAAGAAAATGCCCAATTTAGTACCTCAGGAGCACATCTTATATATTGGCTTTTGTTATTATCAAACTAATTTGTTATTGACACTGTACATGTGCAAATTGAACCATATTATAAAAAGTATCTGATAGCTGTAAGTACAAGTTACAATTAGGCACTGGTTGGTACTAATGAGACAAGAGTTATATCAGACAAACTAATGAAAGAGTTGTTTGTTGTTCACCTCTCTCCCCCTACCTCTGTATGTATACTCCTCATTTCATATCCCAACAGCAGAATTTTAGCAACAAGCGATCCCTGGCTCCTTATTGGTGCTTTGTGGCTGAATCTACATACTTTGTTTCTTGGCCAAAAGTAGTTAGAACTTGATCCATTCATTATGAGCATGCCTACCTTTTTCTTCTCGTTTTTTTTACTTTACTCTTGTAGTGGAGTACCAGTGCTAGGGTCAATCAGCCTCCCAATTATCTATTTAAACCTCAGTTCTTTCCCAGCAATTTGCATTTCTTGTGCTACCAAATATTTATTCCTTCCCTGAGAATTTTTAAGCAGTATTACCAGCTGGCAGTACATGTGAAAGAAACATGGAAAGACCTGAGCTGACAGAGCAAATAAAGGCTCATTGCAGTTAATTAAGATGAGCAAATTAGGTTTTAGCAGAAGCTCAGCTCCATGCAAATTAAAACCAGAATAAATAAAGGAGAATTGAAACAATTTAAACTGAGTCTTGCAGTCCTGATTCTTCTGAAGCAAGTAGAAGCTTTTTCTGGACATAGAATTGCCAACTAAAGATCATTTCTTTAAAAAAAGAAAAAGAAAAAAAAATCAGTCTCTCTTTTTTTATTTGATTGTTATCCTGCATTATGACTGGGATGCCATACCCTTCAACTGTCCCAATTTGGCAAGGACAATCTAGATTAATTCTCTTCGCTCCACTTTTTCAGTAGCCATTAAAATGTCCTCATCTTTTTCTCTTTCGCCCACTTTTCCCATTTTGTCCTTAGCTTACTTCAATAGCTGCAAACTAAATTTGACATGCAAAAGTAGTTTGCATTCAGCTAACATATTTTGGGAGAAGAGGAGAGGAGGAAGTTGGATCTTGTCCTTCCCTGTAGGCTGAGGCAAAAGCAAAGAGCAGCAGCCTCCCCTAGCTTGTATGTTCTTTCTTATTAATAACTTTTTTCATATTGACCACATGCTGCTGTTGCTTGGTCACAAATGTCCTGTTTTTCATCTGTTCAATGTTTCATCTGTGAAATATTGGAAAATATGGATGACATGTTTGCCTGTACTCCCAAGGTTACTTAAAGGAATCCCTCCATGGGGAATAAAGGGTTGGTTGACCCCGTTCTTCCCCCCAAACTGGATTTTGGTCCATGACACATGACACCATTTATCGTAAAAAAGGAATATCATGAGTGATATAAACTGAGAATGCAATGAACAGAGGATGAGAGACTGGGAAGCATTAAAGCACATGTGCTGGGAAGCCAATGGAGAGCAGTTTTCATCCTCTCCTGCTGGACCTAAGTGAAGCTTTCATCTTCCAGCAACAAGCCTTGGCTTCTCATTGGTTGTCCTCCTCAGAAGTCCATGAAAATGGCATGTGGGTTTCTGGGAAAGAGAGGAAAAAGGCAGCCCACCACACCTGCCAAAGGCATGTTACATTCAGCAAACGGGCTTTTCTGGTGAGTCATGATATCTTACTTGATCTAGTCTATAGAGAAAAATACAGAAGTCTGCCTTTGAAGGTGCCTCCCCAGTAGAAGTGAAAAATAAAAACAAAGGTTGCTAGTGTGCGCTGCTCACAATGTGAAATACTAAACCCTTAGAGCATTTTGCACAGTACAATGAAATGTGAAGAGATATAATAAACCTATTCAACATACTTTGAAAGCACTGTTTGCAAACTTCCTGCCTAAAGATAAAAAGGTCAGTTTTAAACTTCCTGTAGCAGTGACAATCTGGATTACTGCCCTTACCCATGACTATGTTCTTTGTTATAACTTCTCATTGCTCACTTTGTGACCCTTCAGACATGTCTTAGATGTCCATGCTGTGCAGATGTTGTAGATCTCCACCACATTATACTTCAGCATTGCAAATGTAAATGCCAGCTATATGTCCTATGCAGAGTTCATATGGCCATGACCTTCAGGGTCTTGAGGTGGGATAAACAGGATATCTGCCTCCAAAAATAGATTCCTCTCCAAGCCACTGTGTTACGGAAGTTGCCCTTGGGTGAAGAGTTCGTTTACTTTCGTCTCCTGAGATGTAAAGACTATTTGGGTATTTCATGTATTTTTCTGGGTAAAGAGGATACAGATTATGATTATACTTGTACTGAGCAACCTAATTCATCCTCTTTATTCCATAGCTTTTAGAAATCTATCAGTTTCTTGCTCAGGTTTCCCACACTGCAGCTGTACAGTAATGCTTCTGTCTGTTCCAAGTTGCTTCTTCCCAGCCATCCTGTGATTACTGTCTTTTATTCTTCCAGTTCTTTGTCTTTTGTCTCCTGTTGACAGTTTCCTCACATCTTAGAAATATTGGCCAATTTGGCACTATCCTTCTTTCAAGGGATGCACAGAATTCATTTCCTGATGTCTTCTACCTTTCTTTTTAAGCAGCAGCAGCAGCAACCATTAATAAGAACCTCTTCTCTCCATGGTTTTTGATTTTAGCATAAAGATGGCCATGTGGCAATTTCTCTCTCTCACACACACACACACTGCACTCACCCCTAAACAGACAGTCTTAACAGCCCATTTGTGTATTATTTAACTGTCTTGAATAAAAACACAAGAATAGAGGAGTCTTCTAGCTTTGCCTTTTGTTACCCTGATTTCTGGGGTCCCTTGGCAGACACCTCAATGTGCTCCATGTGATGGGGAATGGAAACTAGCCAGAGCACAAGCAATAGCAATGCGAGAGGCAGGGTAACCTAGTGGGGTCTTTTACCCAGTTTTTACAGAGTCAGGCCAAGCCAAAAACCAAACAAAAATGTCCAATAAATAATTTTATTGAAGGAAAGTCTCACGCAGC
This sequence comes from Ctenosaura bakeri, assembly GCA_948474755.1. Classification (NCBI taxonomy): domain Eukaryota; kingdom Metazoa; phylum Chordata; class Lepidosauria; order Squamata; family Iguanidae; genus Ctenosaura; species Ctenosaura bakeri. Next base: position 59,313 of record CAOLHI010002031.1, read on the forward strand.
AACGCAATCACACACTCACTCAAGACCTATTAAGAAGCAAAAGAGAGGAAATTGGAGGGGGGGTATTGAAGGGATGTAGTTGGGGTAATACTGTACCTTTTCCTGAAGTCCTGGGTCCAGGAAGGCAGCGGAGAAGTGGAGCTCAGCACGGAGAGGGCTGAGGGGATCACTCAACGGACAGAGAAATGGTCTGCTGGGATGACTGGGAGTGTTCCAAAGAACCATTCAAAAACTGGGACTATTTGTAGGGGAAAAAGTACCTGGAAGACTAATCCTTCCCCAGGGAGAACAATGGGTATTGCAGTGGGCACGGAGCTCCACACTGGTAATTTCCTTTGTGTGATGGGATTGCAAGGTGTTGCCAAAGTCTCAGGATCTTTGGCTGTGTTAGTTTGTGTTATGACTTCATGTAAATGGTCCTCGCCTGATGGAATATTTGCTCAACTTGGGGCAGACACTCTAATCCCCTCAAGTCAGCATCTCAGGGCTGAGGACCCTTTGTTTATTGTGGGTTTACTCATCTTGAGGTCTCCTGGGGCTATGTGACTGGGGATTTTACTGGCCTGACCTGGTTTTCTATCTTTGATCATTTCTGCCTATGTGCCCATCCAGTGACCTCTCAGGCACATTGAATCATATTTTAATATCAGAATTGTAGACCCCGGGATAGGGTTTTTCCAGTGGAGTAACACTTTTCACCATCACTTTCTTCACATGAAGAGTAACAGTCTGACTATGGTGGCTTTTTACACAACTTAGAACCTAGATCAGAGCTGCTTTGGTTCCATCCCATGGAGTGATGTGGTTTGTGGTCTGGTGAGGCACCAGAGCAAACTGGCTAAGAATTCTAACTTCGTTATTGTTGTGTGCCTTCAAACTATTTCTGACTTATGGTGACTCTAAGGCAATCTTATCACAAGATTTTCTGGGGTTGGGTGTGTGACATTGTTAGGGCCACCCGGTGGGTTTCCATCGCTGAACAGGGACTTGAACCCTGGTTTCCAGTGTCCTTAGCCCAATGTTCAAACCACTACTCTATGCTGGCTCAAGAATTCTAAATACTGTTTGCTAAACAGTGCTATAATTTTGTAGTATTAATTGGCCATCCATTATCCAGCATAGGCTTGGGTATCATATCCATGTGAATAGCAGGAGGTAAGACAGTACATGAGGAAAAGTCTTAAATATCTGCACATGAAGCTCTAAAGAAAAACAAGTGCACTATCAGTTTAATACCCACCTTAGTGGGATGAATCAAGGAACACTTTCCATCTCATAGTTACATGTCTCTTTGGTGTCAGAAATCAGAAGACCAAACATCAATGCAAACCAATTTTCAACAAATCTTGTTTTCTTTTCCCATGAAACACACTAGTAATATTGTCTTGTCGTTTCTGTGTCCCTTCAAAAAGACTGGAGCTAGATTTTGAGCTGTTTCCAGCAAACATTTCTCATCTTCATTCTTTCCAATGTGCACATGTTAAGCATAACTTCAGTTTTCCTGGCGAAGCAGAAATATTCATCATACTTGTTAAATTTGATATTACCCGTAGCAAAGCAATTTATTATAACTATACATGAATGACTTTTTTGATTATTAAAATAGTGTTATAGTGGAAACCATTCAGATCATTCCAATATTCCATCTGATTTATTTTTGGTATTTGACCTGAAGGTGAGATGAACTACAGAAAAATATGTGTGATTCAGAAACTGATACCATTGATATGTATTTAGAGAGTGCAGTTGCTACTTTGAGACAATTGTGTGTTAACATCTTCTATAGAGGACAAAGCACTTCTTCTATTGATACACATTGGTCTGAGCCAGTTTGTCAATTTCTAATCAATGGTTCCACTGCAGATTTTAATTCTTTACAGTTAATCTATATTTGAAGTATGTTATTGATCCCATAGATATTTAATTTTAAAAGTGTGGATTGAAAGTGACAGCTCTTGCAGAACCCACAGTGGCACAAAGCATCCTTCTGTGGTAAATGAATAAAGCTGATGCAAAATGATTGTCACTAAGTGTGCATTAATGTTTCAGCAGAATCCAAGGTTCATTGTTGGTATACATTTGTTTAAAACAGAGGCAGCAATTTGTGCAAAGATTGCACCCCATAGCTGTGAATGATAATTTGGTTGCTTTGTGATCCATGCTCACTACACCAAGAAAAAAACCCTGAATGCATGTCACTATTACGCTATCCCACATTTCACAGATGAAAATACTTCATACCAAGGATCATTTTCTGGGCTGATCCTCATTATGATACATCATACTATGGAACTGAGAGAATGCTGCTGTTATTTTCTATCTTCTGCCATCAACTGAAGAATTTCCTCCCATTACTCTTTATCACCAGCAATCCAACAATAACTGGCTTGTTAATCAAAAAGGAAATATCAGATTTAGAACTGCACACAGAGAACCAGCAGTCCTCTACACAACAGAACATTAGGCAGAATTTCTCCACAAAAAGAAGAAAGAATGCTATGAGATGTAGCTTGCTTCTCTAAAGAAAAAAAAGAAAAGAAACTTTCTTTTCTACTACAGGCCCCAATCGCCCATAACAGAAATGCCATCAACTTGTACAATAATATTGTAAACCTTTCTGGCCACACACTAAGCCAGGTAGAGTAGTCTGTTCTCTAAAATGGCCTATCATTTTGTTCCTTAAAACCTACACATATGATTCAGTTCTGTTGTAACCCGGATGATTTCTTCAAGGAATATTTCAGGGACAATGATACCAGCCAGGACAACTCCTCACAAACATCACCTCAATCTATATCACATGACAATGGTCGCTGCACCAGCACAAAATAATACGTTCCCATGCAGCATAAAAACAAAACAAAACAAAAACCTCTATATGGATTCCTTCAGCAAGCCAGAACATGGAATTGGATCTCTGCACAGAATGCTTTTTTCATTGTGCTCAAACTGGATAATCAACAAGAGATACAATTTACCACACAAATCTCAGCCATATGGAACAAAATGCCACCCACAGCCTCAGAAACAGTCCTGAAGTTATCATATGACAGCCTAACAAAGTGGGAGGTGTGATCATCATGAGCATGTCAGACTACATACAGGAGACTGACAGACAACAGTCCAATGCCACATTTTACTGAATCCTCTCCAGAGATCCCATTGTTGAATATATGAAGGAACTGTCTAAGTTACTCAGATAACTTTCCACTGATGTAGAGAACTGAATTCAAATAGATGCACCCCAGGAGCCCAAACCGGGCATCTTCTATTTACTACACAAAATACACGAAAGAGGCAATCCTGGAAGACCTATTGTCTGAAGCATTAGAACTCTGACTGTTGGAATATCTGAATACAGGGATATAGTTCACAGGCCATATGCCATCAACACTCCAAGTTACCTGAAAGATATAACTGATTTCCTGAGGAAAATACAGTCTATCCATAACCTCCCAGAGAACACCATCCTAGTCACTATGAATGTGGTGTCCCTATACACCAATATCCCACACCAAGATGGACTACAAACCATTAAGGGTACCATCAGCAGACCTAGCCACCAAACTCTGCCACTTCACTTTTGGGAATAATATGTTAGTCAGTTGAACTGCCATAGGCATATGGCATCACAGTATGCATACATCTTCATGACTGACCTGTAACAACGCTTCCTCAGCAAGTGCATCCAAAAATCTCTTCTTTACCTATGGTTTCTTGATGACATCTTCGCAATTTGCAATTTGACCACATGGAAAACTATCATTTGAGAAGTTCTACCAGGATTTCAGTAACTTCAACCCTACCATCAACCTGAGTCTGGAATAAACCACACAATGGATTTGCTTACTTGACACTTGACTACACAGTAGACTTGCAAGCACCACACTTTATTGAAAATCCACTGATCTTTGCACATAATTACATATCCAGTTTCCAGCCAGAACACACTACTCTATCTATTCTTTATAACCAAGAGCTTCAATACAGCTGCATCAGCTCAGATCCACAAGAAAGAGATTCAAAGCTCTTAGATTAACAGGCATTTCTCGAACTATAACTCCTTCCTAAGAAAATAAAGAAACAAATTGACAAGGCAAGATTTATATCCAGGAACCATTTACTACAAAACAGATCAAAAACACAAAATGACTGAACAACCGTAGTGATCACCTGCAGCCCGGAGCTGATACTGCTCAAACACATCATCTACAACCAGTTCTGGAAAATAACACAGCCTTCTCATAAGCTCTGGGAAGCAGGCTTTATTGGCCTACAGACAGCCTCCAAATCTTAAATGACTACTCACTTACAATAGGATACATGACATGGATGGTAATACAGGAACAAGACCCTGCCACAAACCCAGATGCCAAACCTGTCACTACATCTACTCGAGGAACACTATTACAGGGTCCAATAACACCACTCACATCAGAGGTATATTTACTTGCTTTTCCTCCAATATGACATACACCTATGAGAGCAACACCGCTCTACACTGGACAAACAGGACAGTTTCTGCACAAGAGGATTACGGAACACAAATCTGACGTTAGAGATGGCAATATTCAAAAATCAGTTGCAGAACATTTCAACCTTCCTGGACACATGGTGAACAATTTACAGGTTGTATTCTTAAACAAGGAAATTACAAAGGAGGACTAGAAAGAGAAATTGCTGAATTGAATTATATTCACAAATTTGAATTCATTAGTAGAGGTATGAACAAAGACAATGGCTTCATGGCACTGTACATATATCAGTATAAGAGTCATTGCTACTGCACATACTATGACCTCTCCCTTACCATGACCTCTGCATGCACAAATGGAAGGTTGCGCAAGGCATAATGTCCCATTATAGTCAATGGAAACAGTGAGTGTTCACTGTCCTGGATGGACGCACATCACATCCTTTGACTATAGTGGGGTGGGATGTGAATTTTTATGTTTTTTGTTTTACACAGGGGTTCCTGGAATGGAACCCCTGTATATATGAAAGGCACTCTATATACGAAAAGGAATCTTTTCAGAGTTTTGAAACTGACTTTTAGTGAGCAAATTGCTTACTTTCACATGTCAACACTAACTGTCCACTGCAAACAGCTGAAAGACCTGTATCATATTATGCAGTCCTTTGAAAGTTAAGGGTCATGATTTGCATCTTTCTGTATCCTATTACATTCCATCCCATTCCCAAAATTGTGTAAATATGCTTTATATCTGAGCATTTATTATCACTCTGTACTGCATCCAAAGAAGTGGGTTTATATCCACAAGAATTCATGCAAAAATAAAAATCAGTTAGTCTTAAAGGTGATGCAACATCTATTTTTCTGTCCATTCTCCCCCTTTCCTCCTCCTTTTTAGTTCACTGATTTGAAAGTAATTAACATTAAGAATACTAATGTGGTGACTGGAATTACAGCAGTGACTTAGACAAATGGAAAGATGTATTCTTTATTTCTTCTCTCTCTCTTTTTTTAGTAGCAGCTACATAACATTTTGCACAAAATCAACCAACTCAAACAGGGGATGGAGTTAATTTTTATGTTATTCCATTCATTTGCTGGGAGTACCACCACCCTCTTGACAAGAGACAAACCTTGCAGTCGTATTCATTCTTTTCCCTTTTTTAAACCTTGTGTTGCAGTTGGTTTTTTAAATGTTTTTTTTATTAACATGTATTGAATATATAAAATGACACACAGAGGATTACAAAGACATATAGTAAACAAACAGAAAGACAAATTCTAATATCTAATCTAATGTTATATTATCTATTCCAAACTACCCGAACTAAATAAGACTAAACTACGGCCCTTTTCGCATTGAGGCTTCTCGCGCAAGCGGGGAGGGCGGCTCGCGCGAGAAGGCTCCTCCGGGAGGCTGCCGTTTCCCCCTCCTTCCTTCCGCAGGCGAAGGAACGAGGGGGAAGCGGCAGCCTTGCGCGAGCCGCCCTCCCCCCGGGCGAAGCAGGAGGCTGCCGCATCCGTCCCCCCCACTTGCGCGAAGCAGGAGGCTGTCGCGTCCGTCGCGCTAGCGCCCCGCCCCGCCCCTTCCTTCTGCAGGGGCGGAGGGAAGGAAGCGCGACCCGGCCGCCTCCCCGACCCTCCGCACAGGAGGTAAGTGCGCGTGGGCGCCGGGAGCGTTGCGCGAGCACGGGTGATTTTCACTTTGAGGCGAAAATCAAAAAACCCGCGATCGCGCCGCTGCAGCCCCGTGAGCCCAGCGGAAGTGGGAGTGCGTCGTGCAGAGCGACGCTCCCACTCCCGCGAGGCTCACGGGGCTGTCGCGCGACAGAAAGCCCGTGCGAAAAGGGCCTACAACTAAACTGAAAAGGGACAAAAATACATACACATATATACATATAGACTTAACAGTGACTTCTAACTTACCACTGTGGGTTCTAAGATAATCTACAAAGTATACTTCTACTACTGTGTCCATCATTATCCCACTATTGCCTAATTTTTAATAATCATAAACTTAACATGCGAAACCAATAAATGACTCTCCCCCCAACAGTCTCCTAGATATACAATTAATTTATCCCAATCATTTTTATATTTAACCAAAGATCCTCCCTTAATTAAAATAGTTAATTTATCAATTTCTGCCAGATCCAGCATTTTCAACATCCAGTCTTCATGCAAACAAATAGTCACATCTGACAAAGTTGTTTTGGAGGTTAGCTATTTGGAAGACAACTGCAACTTGATGGCAGCTTGCTAGGGAACAGGAATAGCACCTCCAGAATGAAATGCAACAGAGTAGTGTGTGTGTGAGGGGCTTATGGAGGAGAGGAATCCTACATAAGGCAAAGTTTCTGTGTCCATTTTGAGCCTTCAGTGAGAAGTAGCTGGAAAGGATGGCTTGGGAGTGATTAAGACACAGACAACCGGTGTTTAACCAGGGATTGATTATCAAAGTCTGTCAGAAGTTTAAACTGTTAAAGCGTCAACACAGTGCTATAACTGAATGTTAACAAGATACTTTATTTCAACTGTTACTATAATAAATCTTATGGTTTGCTTTATAACTAGTGAGTTGACCTGAGTGATATAAAGTTACTGGGAATGAAGAGAATATACTACCTTAAATAAAGTATTTGGTTCTGGGTAAACACTTAAAACTCTAGCCATGTTACACAAGGTTGTGATAAAAGAGTGGAATCGGGCTAAGGGATATTGACAGGGTGCCTTACTGGATTGGAACTGTCAAACCAATCTGAGTGAGAGTAAGGGCCTGACATACCACTCTTTTCCATTTCTGTGAATACAGCACTCTTGCCATGTAATCATGTAGTGAAAGATTCTTCCCAGTTTCTTATCAATCTGTTACTCATTTAGACCCAATAAAATGTTTAGACCCGAATCTTTACCTTTAAGATGTCTTCCATCAGTCTGTGTATCATCACCCAAAACTTCGTGGTTTTCTCACTGGTCCACCGCAAGTTGTAAAAAGTTTCCCCTTTTTGATTAATTTCCAACAAACATTTGGGGACCTTTATACATTTAAGACAACCTTTTTAGTATTAAATACCATCTATACTTCATTTTGTAAAAAATTTCTCTAAGATTATAACTCAAAGTATATTTCCAATCTTTTACCCAACATCTTTTCCCATTGTACATCTGGGTATGATGACCCACATTTTGTGCCTACTTAAGCACGCAAGCTTTCACTTGTTCATCTTCTGTTTCAATTTCCAACAATGATTTAGCCATACTCCACCCTTTTATCACAACCACTCTGCAATTAAATGTTTCTCATGTCAAGGAAGAAACATAATCTAGTGAAGTTCTCTGATCTTCATAGACAATAACAAAAGAGCGTCTTCTCCCTTTCCCAGTAGGGCCAATTCTTTACTAACCAGACCTCCAATCTACTTAGCGTTAGTTAGTGCATGCCCTGCCTTGGGGACTGTGGCAGCAAGGAGGAGGATTCTGACTCCGAGGTAGAGGATCCCCCACAGGCTGAAGTGTCCCCAGAAGCTGGTCCAGAGGAAGTTAATACACAACAACAACAACAACAACAACTAGGGCCTGAGCCAGGGGAACAAATAGAGAAAGACATTGCTGACACACCTACCTTGTAAGCAGAGATGCTGTGAAAGGGTGGGCTTGTGTTGCTCAGCCTGTTTAAGCAGTAAGTGAGCCCTAATGAGGGAACACCTGTGGCGGCAACAGCCATAGATAAAAGAGGGCTCCAGCTGGCCTTTGCTCCTGGGTCAGTAACTTGTTTCTTTGGCCCTGAAAATCTGTGTTGTGCTCTTGGATCTAGTTGTCTTGGAACTCTTCCTGTTTGGACTGCAGTTTGGACTTGCCCCTTTGGATTTGTTTGCTCTTGGTTACCTTTCTGTTTGGACATTCTCTGACTCTCACCTCGTGTATAGGAGCTGTGCTGTTTGTGAGTAACTGCCTGCACTGCATCAGACATGACAGTTGGCCGGCTGTTTCATGTATTTTCATAAATAAACTGGCTTGCATTTTATATTTTCAATCTATTATATTATTTTTGCAAAGAAAACAGCATTTTCTTCATGTAAAATAATATTTTAGAGCAGAAATATTTTTCACACAAAAAAACTGTTTTCTACTAAAAAAAAGCATTCACATTCAAAGTTTATGCAGTTTGTGCAAAGTTTGTGCAAAGAATTACATCAGTCCAGGATTCTTCTTGTCAGAGTTTCCTGACACTCAAGAACCACATTTTCTCCCCAATTTTTTGATATTTTCAAATATTCTTTCCATCCCTAGCCTATAATAACATTAAACTCAATGTGAGTTTAGATTTTATTTCTGCTTTCCTAATTTCCCCCCCCCTCAAAATACAGCTGAAGAGAAAATATGCACAGAGGGGGAAGGAAGGAATGAAGGAAGAGAAAGAAAAAAAGAAAGAGGGGTAATTCCAATGAAGTGTCTGTGCTTTACCAGTTTCCTATTGAGTTGTTTTTTTTCTCCCTCCTCTTCCTCTACAGCCCTGGTATCTTAGCTACTGTGCAGCATATATGCTCCAATAGAAAAAGACTTCTTTTTGGCCTGTACCAGCCAGGATCCAATAAAGCACTTTAGGTGATGTCAAAAAACAATACCTTCTACTAGCTATGCCAGCTGCTTTTATTTAACACTGTCCTGCACTATCCACACAATTCAGAACCCATTTTGTCCTTTTCATTGCTGTTGCCCATTAAACTGAATGCTTTGGAGATTTTTGTCAACAACTCCCAGATCTCTCTTCTAATCAGTATTCGGCAGCATCTTGCCTTTTAGCAGATGGGCTATGTTTCCTTTTGTTCCAAGAATCATTGTTCTGCAGTTATCTGCACTAACTGCAGTTTGCCAGTCATTAATCCAGAAGCAATAATCATTCCTAATAAACCGTATATACTTCTTTTTGCCTACTTGAATGCGTGTATGTGTAAATATGTCATGTAAATATATTATGTATCATATATAGTCTGTGCACAAGTGTGTTTGAGTGTGTCTATATGGCCATTTCATTCATTTGGATTATGGTCAATCAGACAGTTTATCTGAGAAGGCTTACAGACAAGGAAGAATCATTAAGCTTTTGTATAAAAATGTGGAGTGTTCTGGTACAAGCAGCAAAAATGCTTCCAAGGAGATATGAGAATGCCAGTTTCCTCCCCTTCCTTGTAACATATGTTGAGAAATGTATTCCATTCTGTTCATCAGATATAAACCACTAGCATACCCTTTGCAGTTTAATTATGTTTGGGCTAGATGTAGGTATTTTGAGAGAGCAACACACATATGCATATACATACATACAAAGAACAGAACTGGCTTTATTTTTGAAGGCTGCTATGATTCAAACTGGCTGTTAACATGATTTACTAAAACAATATTTCAGAAAGGTTGGGTGAGATTTAAGTTCAGAAATATAAGAGAAATGGAGAGAATGAATGAACATGATCTGAATAGGCATCAGGATGTTCCTTAAGTGTTCAAAATATTTACAGTACAAATATTTACAGTGACAACCGTAGGGCATAAAATGCATTAACTTAGAGTCTTCTGCATGCTTTGGAGATAGGAAAATGGGATTTGATATAGTGTATTAATTCTTGAAATTCCACTTGCTTCTTCTAACAGCTGGGAGATGAAGCCTCAAAGAGTTCTTTTACCTCCACATACACATCTGAGTGACTGTGAAATATTTTGATAGTGTTGGAAGGGGATGAGGGAAAGGTAGCATCTCTTAAACCTGAAAAAGTAACAAAATGACACATAAGAGACCAAGCATTATTTCATGTCCACTGCACATCTCAACCCAAAATGTGCCTTAGGCAGCTAACAAGTGTAACATTCAGATTAAAAATGAAATTTTAATTAATAATAACACTAACACAACAAACAAAACCATCACCAAATCAGAAAATACCCTTTTCAAAAGCAGACGAGTCTACATTCCAAAGGCTGCCCTGAGTAAAAATGTATTTGTTTGCAAGAGGAATGACAATAGAGAAAGAGTAAACATATGCCGTTTTCTGCACGGGACTGTTATAGCACTATGATTCCACTTTCAACATCCTATGGAATCCTGGAGTTTGCAGTTTAGGGAGGTGCCTCAAAGGCCTCAAAGGCCCCTCCCTAAACTGCAAACCCCAGGATTTCATAGGATGTTGAAAGTGGAATCATAGCGCTATAATAGTCCCATGCGGAAGAGGCAATAGTCTACCATAGAATGGAATTCCAGAGTCTGGGAACAACCACCAGGGAAGCTGTCTCACTTGTAAAACTGTCTGAAACATTTTGTTCATTTTCTTTTTAGCTCACGTCTTGACATCATGCCTTGCCCCCAAATCTACATCTGTTCAATGGTCAGTGTGCAAAAGGAACGGTAAGGCTCTTCCCATACTAAATTTTAAAAAAAAATGAAAATATTTCCTGATCAACAATAGCAATGACATCCTTTTGTCTCATAAAGAACGCAGAAGCACTTAAGTGAATGCGCTTCCTGTCACAATGGGTGGTCCTTTAAGGAACTACAGGGCAAAGCCCAACCAAATAGATGCTAAGGTATGCTAAAAAGACCAGCTTTTGTGAGACAAATATTTTGTAAGTCACTAGTCAGAAGGAAATGTATTAATGACAATAGAGAGATAGCATAAATCCCTAGATTTATGAGGTCTCCCACAGCATGGAATTCCAGAGTCTGGGAGCAACCTCCAAGGAAGCTGTCTCACTTGTAAAATTGATTGTAAAATAATTATTTTATCATAACTGCTGAAAGGATGAGGTGAGACAGTGTAATCAAGATGTCCCAATAATATATTATGCTTTTACTTTTTTTCCTTCCCTTTTAAAAATACAGTAAATATTGTTTCTATCCCATGATGCTTCATGGAAAAGTTAGGAGATACCTGGCCTCAGTCATAAAGTGCTTAGTTATAAAGTGTTCTTGCAAGGTGGCTGAAGATGCTTCAGAATTTTCTGCTAGTGCAGACTGTAACTGCCCAAATGCTTTTGGTGGGTAGGCATTCAGTTCATAGTAGCAGAAGTTACTCTTTGTTTTAAAGTTATAATTCCCAGAATCCCTCAAGCATCATGGTCACTGATCATCCTGACTCAGAGATTCTGAGGAATTTAATCTAAAAACATGTTTTCCACACTAAACTGTATTATATTGGCCTATTTATTTCCAAGACCCGTTCCAAATGCTTTTCCAAAATAACCTGGGAACATGTTATCTGACAGGAGGATCAAGTTCACATGGGAAATCTATCAATTAACCTGGCTGTCAAATTACAGTTATTGGCATTTTAAGTTGTTTGCTATTTATCGTAAACTCCCCTCCCCTGCAAAATGTTCATCATAGAACTGCCTTGAAACACTCCAAACAAAATAAATGGTTTTATTAAGTGTAATCACTTTTATCATTTCTGAAAAGCATTAGATGCATGCTCTGCTGACCCACTTTTTTCCCCTTAAAAGTCCTACAATGAAAGAAACACAATTTGGAAGATGGTGAGGAAGAAAGACAGAATATATCATTGGTGGAAATTTCAAAATTCCACCCTGGTTTAGTTCTGGGAAAGAAACCGCAGGATAGCAATTATATTCCAGTGAAGTATCATTCACACTATCTGCTGATTGCACTCAGGATGTTGTAGAGGACAAATTTCCATGTCAATCAAGAAGTAATTTGCATAGGATGGGTCACTTCAGAAATAGAAGGCATAGAGCATATGTTTGAATGTGCTTACGCTATTGAAGTTCCTGCCAAAGCCACATATTTGCTGCAAATCCATCATTTCCTTTTCCAGTTCCACAGCAGCACTAATCCTCTCTCATACAGTAGGAAAGACAGAAGAGAATAAGGACAGAAAACGAACCAGACTTGTTTCAACTGAACATATGCCTGGAAAGATAAGCTTAGTGCTGCTTTGATAAACTGCAACTCAAACGAGGTTGGCTTCTCAGGCCCAAAGAGGAAGGGGTATGAAAAGCACCTGGGCGTTGAAATGCACTTTATAAAAACACAAACAGCATTAGCTGGTGGGGTGTGCACAATAAGTATAGGAATCACAGTAGGTGTAAAACACGATTTGAACTCTGCCTTCCTCTGCTGAAGTTCTGAGAAAATGCGTCATGCAAAGGAGCCAATTGCTTCCATGTAAGATCTCCCAGTGTCCACAGTATAATAACGCATACAGATATCATAAGTAGCATCTATTTAAGTGTACAGTTCAAAAATCATGCTGCTGTGAAGATTGTCATTGTTTTCATATCAGCTTCTTAAATGAAGCTCAAAGTGGACATGAGTTAGCTATAACAGTGTTGTGAGGAAAGGCCCCTGGTTGAACACAGAAGGAGCCAAATCCTTACTTATAGAATAAGCTCCCAAAGCCTGAATGGATGAATGGAGCAGTTCCAATTCATCACACCTATTTTGGTTAAAAAAAAGAAAAAAGTTCTTTCCATCTTGGATATGAAAAAATGCACAAATGTCAATAATTTCTTCTGTGAGAAGTTTAAACTGTATTAAACCAAATTCTCACCCATTTCTTCATGGGGTTAGGAAAGTTTTAAACTCTCCACTTGTATTAGCCACAAACTGGATTGCTCCTGATTCTCCTGCAGTTTATATTGCAAAAATGGGGCCTAATTATTTGGCAGAATGAATCATTATTTGGCAATGTAAATTGCAGGAGAGAGCCATGCGATATTAATCAAGATCATAATAAGCAAGAGGACTTGAAGCTCCCCTCCCAATCCAATTGACTAGACCACTGTACTTACTATAAATACGGAACAACACCTAACTCCAAGTTCATTTTTAATTAAACAAGTGCTTTGGATCTCAGCCCTCCCAGTGAAAGGCATTCACAGTGAATTACAACATGTCCTATTGGTTTACTTTCAGACTGTGCATGTGGTATGTATGTGCATCCATCCATACATGTGCACACACAAATACATCCTTTCATTAAGAAGTAATTTAGCCTGTTAGACAAATGTTGCCCCTGTTTTATTAAGGAAGCTGCAGAGTCTACTTTCAGAAGGCAGTTAATTCTAACACAAAACTACTTTCTCTTTCCCTAGATTTATGAGGTACTTTTTCTTTAGCCATTGTTAAAGGTAACATCCAGGGAAGAAGTAAACTTCAAAGACTGGAGGGAGGAGAAATTGTAAATGTTGTTCTGGGTATTAGGGGCTTCCACTGACAACAATGTCAAAGAATCTGAGGTTGTGACTATTCCTGGACTGGTGTGGAACATACTATGCCTTTATATCTTAGATCTCAAGGGTTTAAAAGGAGGAAGCATAGGACTTTGTGCATACAAGTGAGGTATTGGCAGCAATCAAAGATTCTGTGTCTCTCCTGTTTCTTTCTGGGCATCATACCTACTTCTGCCCTAAAAACAATGTGTTACAATGCAGATAACACTAATCAGTGCAGAATGACTGCACAAAACACTGCTGGAAACATTCCTATAATGCCATCTATTTGCATGAATTTCAGAAGATCTCCTTCCTCATTTATCTCTTACCCAACAAAGCATAGTCCTAAGAAAGGTGCATTGCCCCCTTCTTCTCATAAGTGAATATGGAGAACTAACCATACTTTCTGACTTTATCATCTTATTTCTTTTTAAGCAAAGATTTTGCAAAGATACAGCAAAGTGAATTTGGAATCAACTTTAGGATGCTGAGAAATCAATTCCAATCTAACTATGTGAGAATTTTGGCAGCTGTTACAATCAGTTTTCCTTCTTGAAGAATTATTGTTTTGTTTTCTGATGTTGTTTTTGTTTGCTTTGTTTTTCATGAAATAGAAAGGGAAAAGATGTGTACACAACAGAATCAATACTCTAAGAATCTTATTCAATGTGATATTTCAACATTTGATTAATCATAAAAAAAGTCTCTCTCTCTCTCTCCAAGGCCCTTTCCTCCAAGGCTTATCAGATCCTAGCAGTGTCCCACAGGGATCTCAGTAGAGCTTCTCCTGGGAGGGGAGTGCGGCAGGAGCACTCTGCCTCTCTGAAAGGAGGAAGCATGATGGTGCTGCCTTTTCCTTCCACAGTGCAGCTGGGCACTGTCCCAGGCTGCGCTGTGACAGGAAGTGCAGCCATTGTGCTTCTAGGACCTCTGTACCTAAGGTAAGTGCGAGAGGGTGGCAAGAGGGCTGCGCGATAACCAATCGTTGATGGGTAAAACCTGTTAATGATTTACTGTGTGATCTCACCACCTTGGGTTGGGAGAACAATGGGACCCAGATGACGTTGTGCATAAGCATCACCTGCGTCCCATCCTTCTCCTGTTCCTGATGCTAAATGATGACATCCTGCGGAAAGGGATCAAATCCCCACTCAGCCATGGAAACATATTGGATTATTTTGGGCAAATCACACAGTCTCAGAGGAAGATAAAGGCAAACCCTCTGAACAAACATTGCTAGGAAAACCCCAGAATAGGTTCACCTTACCGTTGCTCTAAATCAGAAACAACTTGAAGACTTGCAACAACAACAAAAAGATTTGTTAAACTATGATGTTAACACAAATGTGCAGAAGTTAAAAAGGAGCTGCAATATTTTCTAGTAATACTAATAAAATGAATAATCTAACAATGGCCATGTATGAGTCTCAGAGAATTGCCACTGGTGGCTCAGGTAGACTCCATAGCGTGGAATATGTGGAGCCAGTTTTAACAATGTGGTCACTATGGCTTTTCCTAAACAGAGATAATGTGACCACAGTAGTTCATGCACTGGTAACCTTCTGGTAAGACTACTGCAATACACTTTTTGTGGACTGGCCCTTAAAGATGATTCAGAAGCCGCACCTAGTGCAAAATGCATTGGCTAGTGTGATAGATGATGACTCTGAGGTCGACGAGCAATTGATTGTGGCAGAAACAGAGCCAGACTATCTTGGAAACACCCTCATCATCTGAAAGACAGGCTGAGACTTAGCTGATGCAATCAATGCCAGTGGAAGAGGGGACCAGCAATGATTTAGAGGAATTAGATTCACCTTTGCCCCCCAGCCTCCAATTATGAGGGAGACAGAAATGAGCAGCTCAGAGGGAAGCCATTTGGGCAAGGTTGAGTAAACAGAACAAAGAGGAGTAACACCTACTTTTGTCAGTATATAAGTTGGTCAGCTTGGCTTGCTGTTTGCTTGTAGAAAATTACTACTCAAGCCCACAACTCTTGTGTTCCAGCTCTCTTGACCCTTTTGGACTAACCTTCGGCATTCTGGACCTTTTGGATTTGACCTTGACTTTGGCTTGGTTCAGTGTTTCTCCTTGATTGTTTGCATTGGACACCCCAACCCCCAACTGCCTTCTTCTCTTGGGCAAGTACTATCACCTTCCTTCCTGGCTGGGAGAAAGGAACAGGCGGGGAATTGAACTCTGACAGCTAGATTGCCGACTGGAACAGCTTATAGAAGCTTTCAAATACCTTTTATAAATGAATCACTCTATCTGCCAGTATTTTTCTGGTCTGAGTTCCTGATGATGGTGATACCATTTAAAGTCCTAAATGGATGGAGGCACTGATATTTGAAGGAGTGCTTCTTCCCATAGATTCTTGCATTAGAGATCTGATGGAGAGGTTCTCCTCTGTATGCCACCAGTGGGAGCAATACACTATGAATCTTTTTGCACCTTATCCTTTCACGGAGCTGGGGTGTAGGGCTCACGTGAGCAGCCTCCAGTGAGAGGCTGTCGTATCCTGGTCCCATCAGCTCCACAGCTGCTTCCTGGTCATGCAAGTGCCCCGCCTCTTCCTTTCACAGTGCAGCCTGGGACCTTTCCCAGCCTGCACTGGACAGGAAGCGTGACCAGCCTGGCTCCCAAGATTCCGCACACCAGCTAAGTGCCCCAGAGTGATGTGTGACCGCGCAGCATTTTCAGCTTCAAGCCGAAAATGAAGGAAAAAAAATGCATGCACGGTCTACATCAGGCCCTGGAGCGTCACACAAATGTGAGTGCATTGTGCAGACCGCTCCTCACATTTATGCAATGCTCAAGGGGCCCTTTTGCATAGGAAATACCATGCCAAAAGGGCCTATGCGAGGACATGGGAGAAGCCCTTTTCAGCTGTGGCACTTCAACTGTAGAATGCAATTTCCAGAAATTTGATTTATGCCATTGGTCTCATTTTGGAGCCAAGTTAAATTTTGGCTTCTTCTAGAAGTGTCTGGAACGTAATTACTTTTACCAGATGTTATATATACCTGGTTTCATATTGTTTTAAATAGAACTTTTTAAATTATGCCATTAATATGTTTTTTATGATTTTTACATTGTTTTATAGTTTAAAATGTTATTGTTTTAGTGTTCTGTGTTCCGAATTGTTTGTTTCATTTTATTGCTAGTTGCCCAGAAAACATAATGTTATAGGGTTGGGTAGAAATATTGTTTGTAAATACATAAGTAAATACATATAGATGATGTTGTGGTAGATGAGGGTCTATGTTTGTTTAAACTGAGAACCGAGATGGAGATTGAAAGATCTAGACAAAAATCTGATTAAAACAAAAAGGTTTTGTCTATTTGAAATCCAGTAAGACAACATTTGTTCCCTCCTTCCTTAACAGTTGCATCACACACTGTTCTCCTTTCTTGTTATCCTTTGATTCTGGCTGCTTTGTGTACAGCTCGTGTCTTACATGAAGTAAGATGACAACAAATTGCTTCTCTGGTCACTGCCGTAATGAGTCATTGTGTTCTTGCCTGTTCTTCCACCAGACCAAGCCTGTTGTCCCTCTGTTGGCTTCATCAGCTATGATCATGGTTGAAATCTCCAATTTAGAGTAACAACTACTAATCTCTTATAGAATCCTCCTCCTTGTTTCCACAACTTCACTCCATACTATCCTCTTTTAACTATCTTCATTGCAACCTTCTACCCCCTTACCAACTGGCCGTAGTTCCCTCTTCCCCAAACACCCTTATTTAACTGATACCAATGAATCCTACTTATTTTATGTCATGTTGTCATTAGTGTATGCTGAATGCAAGAGGTCTTAGTTCTATGCCTCCTCCATCTGGTTGAAATTAAGGTGATATAGAGGACTCTATTCATTCCATTCCAATGACTGGTGACTATATAGGCCCTTTTCACATGTGGAGGGAGAAATGGGGGAAAACACGCTGAAACGGAGCTTACTAGCAGCCAGGTAAGTCCATCGCCATGCGGAGCAGGGTGAGTTCGCTGCTCCACACTCCTGCGGCGTCCTGCGGTGTCCAAAATGGCAGATTACGGCTGGTGGAGGCTCGCCAGCCGGAAGCCCGCCCCCAGCAAATCTGCAGGCACGCACTTGCGCGTGCCTGCAAATCTACACCGGGGCGCTGTGACGAAGCTGCACGGGGCTTAAAAGAGGTTTTTAAAAAACACGAGGCGCCACTACTTCCGGTTGCTTCAGAGCGGTTTGGGGTGTGGAACTACGCTAAAGTAGTCGCCCCAATCCACTCCAAGGTGTGTACGACCTCCGTTAGAGGTCGCACTGCCCCATTTTAATTACCCGGTGTGAAAAGGGCCTATGTTTGGTAGTAAATAGGAGGGAGGAATCAGCATGGCAGTCAGGAGGAATAACATTTTGTTGATGTTGCAAATGTTGATTTGGACTAAAATGAAGAATGTTCATGATATAAACATCAATAATTATTTAATTGTTCCCCAACTTCATGGGAAAATTTATGGTATTTAAAAGAGGTGGTAAAAGAGAGAAGGAAAATGGCTCAGAACTTTATCATCCTCACACTACCTACTTACCGGCACAAGTAGTATCTTTGCCTCCATTCACTGATCAGTCATGTCTGATGTTCTATGATTGGTTAGAACTATACAAAGAAACTCTAATGCTATATCAGTGCGGGACTGATTACTTGCTCCTTTACAAATAGCACAAAACAGCTGGATCAGAGAAGAGGTAGATATACATAATGAACCGACCTTTCTGCAGAGTCATGATCTTCATCACAGTTGCCCACCTAGGAGATAATTATTGTTGCATAGCAGGCACTAAAAGATTAAAATTGATCTAGAGTTGGAGGAAGCCAGGCTGGGTGGCTGTCCTAATTATATCTAATCAATGTCAATATGGTGACACATTCTGATACCCACCTTGAAATTACATAAAACAGTAATGGGTGATTGAGAACATGAACCTGTGTCGTCTTTGCACAGTAGCTTCGGATGGTGTAGCTAACACTTGATCAATGTTGTTACTGAGCTGCAGTAAATATGCCCATATATCACACACATATAGCTCCTTTCCAAATAATTATTCAACCATTCCATGCTAACTCTGAGATTCTTTACCAGCAGACAAAAGTAAGATAAATCTATAGGAGGTGAATGTAAACAAAGACTAATGATGTGGTGGATTTCCTAGACCAGAAGCTGGCAAAGAGGAGCCTGCAAAGGATTAAAAGAAAATTTCTGATGACAATTGTGCAGTTTGGATGCAAACAGTACACTGCCCTGACAGCATCTGCTATATTAAATTATCTATCTTGTAATGTTGTAGCTCTGTATGACATGATAAATTGTTGTGCAGCTTGCCATTCTGTAGCTTTAAAAAAAAAAAAGTATATAGCAATCAATTATCATAGGAGTTGTGGATTAATTCTTCCCTCCTGGACCTTTTTTTAAAATGCATATGGCTAGCAGGCCTGCTTCCAGATAGTGAGCACAGGATTGAACAGATTTATTTCTTAATCTTTGTGTGCTGGTTGTCAACTTGAATCATCAAAGCTTCAACATGTCTGGTTGAGAAAAAATATTGTTAGCCCTATGCAATCAAACACTTGGCCACTCACCTTCCAAATATGATTGATAACCTTAGCACTAGTATGAAGCTCAGACTTGTTGACAGATAAATACTGATTAAGGACACTGTTTGCTTATTATTTTAAATCTTTCATCCTTCCTTTTCTACATAGAATAAGTATGTAACATTGTTCACAACAAAGTGATTTTAAAAATCATTTAAAATACATAGGACTGAATTAAGAGTGTCTTTTTGCATGTGGAGGACTTCCTTCTGTTTCCAGAAGGCACTAAGATCCAGGGGGACTACATCTGGAACAAGAGGGAAGGATTTATTCTTTCCTCCCTCCTACCTCAACCTCAAATGGAACTTCCTAGATTTACATTGTTAAAGAAAGTTGCAGAACTTCACTGAACAGATTTTAGGAGGGCAGAAGGACTGCAAGGGGAAGAAGAGATTGGTGCCTCCTTTCTCTAATGTGGGTAGAATTCAACTTATGGGAATTCAAACCAGAATCAATAATCATTCATAAAACTAGCCCATCAGATAAAATGAGAAAGCTGTAGAAAAAATAAATTCATCAAGTTTGTTCCGTAGAAAATAATAGTAAATGAATGGGCCTTACCTTCAAATTTTCCAAAGAAATAGAGCCTAGGGGGCTTTCCTGGGAGAGACATTCCACAGGTCATGGATCTACTGTAAAAAGATATAAGACCAAAAATGGATCAACCAGTGTCAGTAATAACGTCATTCCCTTCCCCACCTGGAACTCTGGGATATTTTCACTGTATAGTCATCTGATTGTGACAAAGGAGTAATCAATTGACTTCCTTTCACTTGCCAGTAGTGAACTGGATAAAGCAAGATATATTTTAGGCCCTCAAATGGAGTATTTTTCCTCTTGATTAGCTCTTTGCTGGCACAGTTCTGATAAAAATACAATAGCAGCAAAACAAATCTTCATATTCAATGAACTGAAAGGAATCAAGTACCAAAATTCCTTCCTGAAACATTCTATAATTATATGCTATCTGGCTCATATACACAAATAGCAAAACAGGAATCATGAAATGCAAATAGGTAGCTACTACTTCAGTCATGACATTCACGGGTCTAGCTAAAAAATATTTAGTAGTGACTGAGCTAAAAACATCTGGAAGTGGGACAACATTCAAATGTCTGCCTAACCAGAGTAACAAAGAAGGCAGGAGTGGACATGCTTGTCAATGGCCTATGATCAATTTGGAAAGCCTTGGGAAACTGTTTCTGGTGGAGGTATGAATCCAAAGTCAGCATGGAAAGAGCCAAAATATTTGAGTGTTTGGCCCAAGAATGCAGAAAGGTCAGTCATGGAGATGTAAAATGCAACGTATTTGTGTAGCCTCAACCAACATTTTCTGCCTGTGTCCTCTAATGCGATGGTTGTAGTCTCTTTTCTCTTGTGAACTTTAGGATACTCCAATAGCAGTGATGACTAATGGAAGGAACTGTAGCACAAGCAGCACATGCATAGACCTCTACCTCTAAAACAAAAAAGCCAGTGTGAACAGGCATTTTCATGGAAATGAAGATGGACCAGAAGTAGTCATGCCACATGGTGTGGTCAGCCAACCCTGGGTTTTATTCTAGATTTTGACGGTGTTACCTTGAACATATTTGAGGGATAGTGTTCAGAGGTTTTGATAGCTCCTTTGAAGTCTGGAATAAAAACAAGAGCACAATCCCTGCACCACTGACATGGAAGCCACTTGCTTACTTCAGGGCATTACTCCTCCAAGAATGCAAGCCACTGTGGTGATTCCAAGAAGTGTGTAAGATTGCATACCAAATTTAGCTGCAAGTCTCAAAGTATTCCGGAGATTTCTGAAGATCTCCTGGAAGTTCCAGAACAAGCTTAGGAACCTATTGTAAAGGGAAAAGGAGCCTAGAAGATATGGGAAAAGCAGGAAGGGGAAATCAAAGATAAGGGAGATGGTCCCTGGTTGAAGAAAATCTTAATGGTGGTGGTGGTGGTGGGGAATTACAGAGGGAATTACTGGGACAGACTGTGGAGCCTCAAAAGTTGTAAGAGGTCCGTAAGTAAAAGGTTCCCTTTAGTAGCTCTATGAAGCTGCATTTCAAACAGGCACTCTGTTTTACTGTGCATGTGTGTGCTGGGATTTACTTCCTAAATGCCTGTATTAATCAGCATCAAAAAAAGATGTCTTACATTGCAATAATAAAAAATATTAAACAACTGTTTTGACTGACCTGACCTCAGTGCTTGAAAATAACACATTCCACAGAGCAATATTACACATAACACTTTACTCTCGGGTGGGGGGGGGTAGCGATGTTACCAATATTGCTACTTTTCAAAAAGTAATATAATGTCCAGCAATATTGTTGCTTTTTTAATAAAACAGAAAGGCATTCCTAGTTAGTCCTAAAACTTTACTGGTGGGAAGATTTAGAAGATTTTTCATCTTATTGTTCCTTTTTGTACTTTTAAATGCATTTGTAAAAGGTAACAAGTAATTTAAAAGCAGCAAAAGTAGCAAACATAATGGGCCATCATTACAGAACAACCTGTAATGACAACTAGGTTTTTTTTTAAGAATGGGATATGAGCAATGAATTGCATCATGAAAGCACAGTTCCTATACCTTAATTGTTTTTATTTAATTATTTGACTTATATCCCACCTTTCTTTCAGCACAAGATTATCAAAGTTCCCCAAGTCAGTGGGACTTGCTCTGCAGTAAATACTTTTAATTGGTGTCCTTTTTGTCAGTGGGATGGTAAATTCTCTGTGGACTTTAATCTTAACCTTAAACTTATCTTGGGGATAGAAATCAGCACCTCCATACCTTTAGAGTCTGGATTAAAGTTTAGATTCACTGTTTCACAGATATGGACACCACATACCCCCACTGCTAGAAAGTATATTTAAGGACTGGAATTTAAGTTGCTAACCCTATGGCATTTTAACGATATGCTTTCTTTTTTAAAAAAAAAATCTTCGCAGAAAGTAATGTTCAATATTTCAAAACGCCTCCACAAACTAAAATATTTAATGTTACTCATAGATTTTTTCAGCCCCTCAGAGAATTCTTACAAAATTCAATTATTTTCTTTATAGCCTGCTGGATCTTATATCTCTTAGTGATAAATTACTCAATGTGCCAGGACACTTAAGAATAATATGAAATAATCAATGGTTTGATGAAAGGAAAATGGTGAAAAGCTGGGGTCAACATACACCAGTCTGTGCTGGAAAACGAGGTCATTTCAGCCAATCAGGCTTACAGTACAACCTCTCACAAAGTATACATTGTTTAGACTTTCTGCTTCTTTTTTGCCATCAATACAACCAGCCATAAACACAGTAATCAATCACATGTATTCAGGTTTTTTTTTTTAAAAAAAAAACAATAACAAAGAATTCTGAGGCAAGATGCTTTTCGTTTAAAAATATGTATTCTATTATAGCCGTGTGGAATTGGTATGCAAACCTTCTCAGAGACAGTTATCTGCTGCTTCAGTGTGAATACGGGATTTAGGATTATGTGTTGTCTAAAGCAAAGATAATATTATGAGACAGATAATAGCTGAAACCATAAGAATAAATATTACTGACACATCATTTTAACTAATGCCCATTAGAACAAAGCTCTTTATGACATAAATCTGTTCAAAAAAATGATTTGTGTGCTTGTGTGTGATTTTATGTGTCTATATGTGTGATTGTGTGTATGTATGGAGGGATGGGGAGATTGCATAGAATTAAAAGGGATAAGAGTCAAGTCTGATCTTCTGTGAGGGCTGTGGGATGCCAAGTCCTTTCCTGTCCATGAAATCTACAAACATATCCTTTTGGACAGCTTCAGTTTAAGTACTGAGGCTGAAAAAATAATATATTGGTAACCTGAAGCAATCAATAAAGATGGATGTACTATCTGAGTTGCTTAATCAACCATTTAGCTACAAAAATTAGTTTTCATGTATTTCTGGGTAAGCAAATAGCAGGGCCATTGCTCTGGTATGTATTAGCTAATGATAAGAAACTTAACATCTCCACCCATGAGCAGGTAAGTCCCTGTTTTTGAATCTCTTCCCTACCTCATTAGACATTAGACCAATTATAGATTGGTCATGATTAAATAGACAGTTTGTAATTACTTAAAAAGCAATGTTGTGATCACTAAATGTCAGCACATGTTTCTCAGAAACAAGTCATGCCAGACTAATCTTATCTCTTTTTATGATGGAGTTACAAGCTTGATAGATGAGGGGAATGCAGTGGATGTAGCATTTCTTCACTTCAGTAAGGCCTTTGACAAAGTTCCCTATGATATTCTTGCAAAGAAGCTAGTAAAATGTGGACTAGACAGTGCTACTGTTCAGTGGATTTGTAATTGGCTGACTGACTGAACCCAAAGTGTGCTCATCAATGGCCTTTCTTCATTTTGGAGAGAAGTGACTAGTGGGGCGCCACAGGGTTCTGTCCTGGGTCTAATGCTATTCAACATCTTTATCAATGACTTGGATAAAGGCATACAGGGCATGCTGATCAAATTTACATATGATACCAAGTTGAGAGGGGTTGCTAATACACTAGAGGACAGGATCAAAATTCAAAATGACCTTAACAAATTGGAGAGCTGGACCAAAGCTAACAAAATGATCTTCAACAGAGGGAAATGTAAGGTCCTACACCTAGGCAGAAAAAGTGAAATGCACAAATATAGGATGGGAGACATCTAGCTGGACATAGTACATATAGTACATGTGAAAGGGATCTAGCAGTCTTAGTAGACCACAAGCTGAACATAGGTCAGCAGTGTGATGTGGCAGCCAAGAACGCCAATGTAATTCTTGGTTGCATCAATAGGAGTATGGTGTCTAGATCGAGGGAAGTAGTAGTACCGGTCTATTCTGCTTTGGTCAGACCTCATCTGGAATACTGCGCCTAGTTCTGGGCATCTCATTTCAAGAAGGATATTGACAAGCTGGAACATGTCCAGGGCAACCAAAATGGTGGAGGGTCTGGAAGCCATGCCCTATGTGGCACAGCTTAGGGGACTGGGTATGTTTAGTCTGCAGAAGAGCAGGGTAAGAGGAGCCATGACAGCCATGTTTAAATATTTGACAGAATGTCATATCAATGAGAGAACAGGGTTGTTTTCCACTACTCCAGAGACTAGGACAAGGAGCAATGGGTTCAAACTATAGGAAAACAGATCCCATCTAAACCTCAGAAAAAACTTCCTGACAGTTATTGCTGTTTGGCAGTGGAATATGTGGTGGAGTCTCCTCCATTGGAGGTTTTTAAATAGAGTCTGGTTGGCCATCTGTTGGGAGTGCTTTGATATATGTTTATGTATGGCAGGGAGTAGGACTGGATGGCTTTTGTTGACTCGTTTAAATCTATGATTCTATGGCCAGATGACCCTTGGTGTCTCTTTGTGTAGTTTACTGAAGCCAAAGAGCTCTCTAACTGAGAATTCTAAATGCCCCTCCCTACACTTCAAACCCTGGGATTCCATAGGATGTTGAAAGTGGAATAATAGCACTGTAACAGTGTAGCGTTGTCTGTCTTTTAATTGTCACTGTTTTATTTTTTTTCTTGTTGTCTTATATATCTATTTAAAATGTCTAAAACTGTAATAAAAATCAAAAGAGATAAGAGACAATCTTGTCTTGTCCTCATTTGAATATGTCCTGGTTTAGAACTATCACCACTGATCAAAATCTATGCTGCTGCTTCTAAGTAGATTGCTTTAATCCAAGTGTTGTTTTTTTTAAAAAAAAAAATCCAAAATCTGTCTTTTTCAAAAGTTCAGTCATAAATAACCAGTTTACATTAGTATATGCTTTCTCAGTATCCAAAAACATTAATGAAACTTGGCTTTCATTATGAGCCCCTTAATACTCTAAAATACCTGCAACACATCTTGTATTGTCTTTAAGGTAAAAATGTACTTCATGTAAAAATCTATTTTCATATATAAACTCCACTAAGATTTCCTTCAATCAGCCAAGATCTGTGTAAAAATCTTATCATTACTGATGTCCAGCAAAGGATTGAAAAGGGATAGCCTACACATAGGCAGCTGTTTGCATTCAGACTCTTCTATGGCCCTTTTTGCACCTTACCTGGTGCCACTGGCATGGACAGGAAAGGACTTGGCATCCCACAGCCCTCACAGAAGATCAGACTTGACTCTTATCCCTTTTAATTCTATGCAATCTCCCCATCCCTCCATACATACTATGATTCTATGGAATATGTGGTGGAGTCTCCTCCATTGGAGGTTTTTAAATAGAGTCTGGTTGGCCATCTGTTGGGAGTGCTTTGATATATGTTTATGTATGGCAGGGAGTAGGACTGGATGGCTTTTGTTGACTCTTTTAAATCTATGATTCTATGGCCAGATGACCCTTGGTGTCTCTTTGTGTAGTTTACTGAAGCCAAAGAGCTCTCTAACTGAGAATTCTAAATGCCCCTCCCTACACTGCAAACCCTGGGATTCCATAGGATGTTGAAAGTGGAATAATAGCACTGTAACAGTGTAGCGTTGTCTGTCTTTTAATTGTCACTGTTTTATTTTTTTTCTTGTTGTCTTATATATCTATTTAAAATGTCTAAAACTGTAATAAATATCAAAAGAGATAAGAGACAATCTTGTCTTGTCCTCATTTGAATATGTCCTGGTTTAGAACTATCACCACTGATCAAAATCTATGCTGCTGCTTCTAAGTAGATTGCTTTAATCCAAGTGTTGTTTTTTTTTAAAAAAAAATCCAAAATCTGTCTTTTTCAAAAGTTCAGTCATAAATAACCAGTTTACATTAGTATATGCTTTCTCAGTATCCAAAAACATTAATGAAACTTGGCTTTCATTATGAGCCCCTTAATACTCTAAAATACCTGCAACACATCTTGTATTGTCTTTAAGGTAAAAATGTACTTCATGTAAAAATCTATTTTCATATATAAACTCCACTAAGATTTCCTTCAATCAGCCAAGATCTGTGTAAAAATCTTATCATTACTGATGTCCAGCAAAGGATTGAAAAGGGATAGCCTACACATAGGCAGCTGTTTGCATTCAGACTCTTCTATGGCCCTTTTTGCACCTTACCTGGTGCCACTGGCATAGCATGGGGATCATGTGAAAAGCTTCGTCTGGGAGGCACTCACATCCCTTCTGCTTCCCCTCCACACCAGCTCCATGCTGGCTGGAAGGAAGTGTGAGTGCTCCGCCCCTTCCTTCTGCAGCACAACCGGGTACTTTCCCAGGCTGCAGTGGGGGAGGAAGCATGATGGCCGTGTGTCCAGAGCCTCTGCAGCAAGGTAAGTGCATGTGGGGCACGGGAGTGACGCGCGATGGGGCATCATTTTCGGCAACAAGCCGAAAATGACATAATGCATGATTGCCTCCTACTGGCCTCAGGAGCATCGTGCGATTGGGAGGACATCATGTGGAATGGTCCTTGAAATCATGTGATGCTCCCAAGGCCATTTCGCAACAGGACTGGCATGCGAAAAGGGCCTGAGAACGGTCTGCATGAGGAAGAGCCAATGTGTGTAAGGCCTTCAGACGCTTTGCTGAAGGTGTGGATGTCTTGATGAGTGGCAGAATTAGCAGGGATGTCCACATGCCCATGAAGCCATACAGTCTGAATTCTATACAGGGCTAAAGCACATAAACAAGCAAGCAAGCAACCTATAGTAGGTCCCCCGTGTCCATGGTGTATACATTCCTGGACATATGAAAAGTATGGATAATGAAAAACTTTTTTTTTCAATGAGATGAATGGCATAGGTATGACTATGCAATGTGGAGAGGAGGCCCTGAAACTTGACAGAACTTTGCGATCTAAGAGAAAGAAGGCTTTGAAGTCATTATTTGCAATCCAAAACTAGTGCACAATGCATAAAAATTGACAACAATGTGGTAGTGCAAAAAGAGATGAGAACAAAATGTTTTTGGACTGCATTTCAGTGTGGATAAGTGCTACCAGTTATGTTTATATGGGGGACCTAATTTATTCACAAAACATTGATTATGCCTTTCTTCTTCACCAACTTTATTTTCTGGAGACCTGAGACTATTTTTTTCTGACTTCTAGCCTGAAATTCCTGGTCACTGGTTGGGTATAACCCTGCAAAGACTCTGAATCAGGTTTAACATTTTATGTTTAGCAGCTTTAAAGACTTTGAGGGGCCTCTTGTCAGAACAGCATAAAAGAGAATGCCACTGATTAGATCTAGTATAAATCTTCTTTCAGTTTAGTGCTTGTTAGTATAATAACTTCTTTGATTTGGACCCATCCATAATACACATTGGAGAAACTGGCATTAACAGAGCCATATTCAGGTACTCCGGTTTGCTGATAGATTGAGCATGCACTAGGGAAGTAGAGAATGTTTGAAACGTCCTCCATAAGAAACAGTTATCTTGACTTGTTAAAACATCCCTCTAAAAAAGTCAGATCCCAGAGAGATATTTTGTGTGTGCACATGGGGGGAGGGTTGAAAGAGAGCAAAAAATCTGGTACTTTTCCAGGTGTACTGTAGCTGGGAATTTCTGCACTGGCAAGGGTCTTCTCTAGATGGCACTTTGGGTGCCTTCCTAGTCTATGGTCCTTTTCACACCAGCTCCATGCTGGACGGAAGGAAATGCGATAGCTCCACCCCTTCCTCCTGCAGTGCAGCTGGGTACTTTCCCAGGCTGTGCTGGGGGAGGAAGCATGATGGCCACACTTCCTGACATTTGGCATGCAAGGTAAGTGTGGGAGGGATGCGGGAGGGACACACAATCATGTATCATTTTCGGCAAAGAGCTGAAAATGATATACTGCGCGATTGCTGCGTGATCGCTACGGGAGTGACGCGTGATCGCAAGGATGTCATGTACAGCTGTCCTTGTGATCCCACATCACTCCCGTCACCTTTTCACATGGGAAATGGCATAAAAAAAGGGCCTATGATTCTATAAGAGCATTCAGTCATATCTCATCCTTAGGAATCTGTTGTAGAGGAGATGGATCCTAAGGCATTTCTGGCTCCATAATCTGAGACTCTGGTAGCCAAAAGAGCTGAAAACTCCTCTGATATTGAGGAAAGAGAAAGAAGAGTATTATAGAAGTCAATGTTTGTTAAATAAGAAATACTGACTAATCAATTACCTGGCATCCAGAGTCAGCCACCTATAAATCTTCCAGCAGCTGCTGGGAGTCCTCATGGCTTGCAACTATTCGGTTTCCTGGACTGGTAGTGCTCTCGGTGCTGGTGTATTTCTCGGTATTATTGACCTTTGGACTGACTTCATTTCATGTCTCCTTGTCTTATCCCTTTTGGGGGAATTTCCTAGATTACTGTGTGCATGAATATGACAAACCTAGGGGGAGCATAGCAACAGAGCTGCCCTAGCAACCAACAGAATTTAAATTGATTTGTTGTTGACAATGGAACCCAGGCTAGCCCAAAGAAGTGGATAGGTGGTGGGAGTGAGCCTAACAGAAAAATAACTGAAACAGAGTTTGGATAGAGAGAGAGATGGATCCATATGAGAGTTTGATACATGAAGAGGGGGAGTGTGAAAGACAGTGGGAAAGTGAAGTGTTTGCCGGGTTAGAGATACAGATATTTGCTGTTTGCTAATCTTTAATTTCCCAACTATCTTTTCCCTTGTCAGTTTGTTCAATAAAGATTTTTTTTATATTTTTGTAAACAGCAGTCTCCATAAAGTGCCTCTTTGATCCGGATCAGTTACACACCCTACCACCAGTGGGAAAAACTCAAACCCTCTTTGTCCTATATTTACAAGGGTGTGTGTAAAACGCAGGGGGGGGACCCCACCCCCCTCAGTGCTGAGTACAAAAGGCGCATTCGAGCCTCGTACTCAAGGCCTGCCCAGCCTGACACCTCCTTGTGTTCAGATCTGAACAGCCAGGGAGATCTCTGAATCAAGCTAGGGCCAGGACAAACGGGTCTGCCTCAGTTCTCCCTTTCTGAAAATGCAATCCCTTCCTCATTCTTGTCCCCCTTGGCTTCCTCCTTTCAGAATTCTCCCCCTTTACTGCCTTCCCTAAATCTGCCCTTCTCCCAGATGCAAGGATCAGCAGTGATTTATATTTTCCAAGACTGTGGTACTGTTGGCACTAGGGTCAAGATGATATTATTGGTAGCGTGTATATTCCAGGATTCAAAATAAGACTCTGTGACACTGTTTTAAGGAACACAGAACTTCAAACACTTATTATAACACTGTTGCTTTAAATGTGTCTTGTATCTAAAGGTTTATAAACAGCACACCATTCTTCTCTCTCCCTCTCTCTTTCAATTCATTCACTATCTCTCGTACACCCAATTTCTCAGTTCTCTCCTCCCATAGAGCTCTTCAGATCTCCAACCTCTCCCAAACACACCACAAATCACGCTGCTTTTCAAACACACTCTAGACAGTTAAAATCCGTTATTTTTCTCTTTCCACCAGCCCCTCCCCTGGGCTATCCAAGGTTCCATTTCACCAGCCAATCAGCTTAAACACTCTCAGTTGCCAAGGAGGCTCTGTTGTCAAGACCCCCTCCCATCAGGTTCATCACAGTGTGGATTTAGGGAAAGCACTAGAGAGATATAAACATAAAGAGGGAGCCATTGGGTGGCAAAAATATAGAGGGGTGCTACTTCTCTAGGAAGGGAGAATTCAAAGCAGACTAGATTGTCATAGCCCTGGCTTGGCCCAGATCTCCACGTTTTGACAATAACCTGGACTGATTTGACTTACCGGTAGCTGCTTCCCCCAGGATAACCTGTCTCTGTAAGCACTTGCTGACATAGGACATAGGACACACTCAGTATTTAAATTAGAAACTTAAACTATCTGGCACACAGTCTAAAAGACTGGCTACCAAGTGAATAGCTCCACCTTGACAATGATCTTTTGTAACCCACTCTCTCAGCATCAGCACTACTGTTAATATCCAGATAATAATATTTATTTATTTTACATTTTGAATTCAAGGTTACAGACATGGTTCTTCTCTCACCCTTTTGATCATCACAATAGTCCTGGAAAGTAGGCTCAGCTGAGGCAGAAAAATGGTCCAAATGATCTACTGTCTCAGCCTCAGCTAAGATAATAATATTTATTGAGTAATGAGTTTCATAGCTAAATGTGGATGTGAACTTAGATCTTCCAGTTTTAGTTCAGCATTCCTCCAAGATGCCACACTAGTTCCTTAGATATCCAGAGTTACCTTATGGGACTGCTACAATATCAAAACCATATTCAGAGAACCTTATTCAGAAAGGCATTAAGCATGGACTGTGTTTATTCATTTAGCCCCACCTCTGTTTAGGCCCCACACCAACATCAGCATGTTGAATGCAGATGTCTATGAGAGAAACAGCTATTCACATGTAGCATCTTATGCAACTGGGAGTCTAGGGCCCAAAGAAGTCATAATTGTGTAGACTGCATACATGCAAACAGCTGCTTACACACATAGTTTAGACTCAACAAATGTCAGCAGTAGGACCAAAGCAACATGGTATGCTGTGGGTCAAAAGTTGGGCCATTTCCACATGGTGCCACAGTCCCGTTGTGGGGACAGGATGGCAGCAGTCCGTGAGTCATGCTTTCACATAACTGTGGCCATTTCCACACTAGACTGTTATAGCACTATCATTCCACTTTCAACATCCTATGGAATCCTGGGGTTTGCAGTTCAGGGAGGGGCCAACTGCAAACCCCAGGATTTCATAGGATGTTGCAAGTGGAATTGCGCTATAACAGCTTAGTGTGGAAATGGTGTTTGTGAAGGTGCTGCCGAGATTGTGACAGGAGGACATTGGGATCAGGTAACATTCAGAAATGGCCTAGCAAGTGAAGACTTCTGTCCATAAACATTCCTAACATCACCATTATCAACACCACTATCACCATCATGATCACTGGGCCTTCTACAATTGTACACTCTCATGTAGAATTCATAACCATTATATTTCAATTTCAGACATTTAAAATTGCATGTCAATTGCAGTCATTTAATATACTTAATGAGGAGTATAAATTTGGTCAAAATGTTGCTGGAGAGTTTCTCTGCTGGAACGTAACCTGTATGAGTAATTCCCTTGAAAAAGGCCAGCAAGTTTGCACCTAATTACAAAGCTACATTTCTGAAGGGCATTCTTTCTCGGTGTTACTAAACACTGTTAGACAGCTCTAGTGGGAGCCCTTTGTGAAGTTCTCATTTCTTTGTAAATGTCTCACAAAACGTTTACTGAAGCTTCCCAGAGGACATCTATGGAGAGTTCTGTGTATCTACCATTTCCTTTTATCCCTATAGGGTTGATTTAATGTCACAGTTGGGAACCAATGTTCAGATATGACATTGCCATCGCAAGTCTTTCCCTCTTCCTTCCCTACAGATTTCAGCATACTCAGTTTTTTCCCCTTTCCCCACAAAGAGAGAGAGAGAGAGAGAAAGGGAGAGAGAAATACCGCTACAGTTTAGAGTAATGGTGCAAGTTTACCAAATTGTTTTAACTATCCAGTGATCGTACCATTCACTCTGTGAAACAATAGAGGATTCAGCACAGTGAGAAAAGGTATCTGAAAAGCCTATGAGATGAAGAGCTAGAGTATGTGATTTTTGTACTGCACTTAGAACTGGTCCAGTAGAGACCAGCTTCTCAATCACATTATATAAACGGAGCTGTGGTACTGTTAATAGCATTATGCTAAGCAAAGCTTTTTCCTCTCTCCGGCTTTTGTGCCACTCAATTAATGCCTTTGCTGTGGTCACTGCTGAGCACCACTTAGTGATTTATCTGGGACATGACAACATTGAAAGAAGAGCCCTGCTAGATTCAAGCACAGACTAATCTGTTCTAGAATCCTGTTCCCCATGTTGGCCACCATAATGCATCTGGGAGACCCTAAGCAGAAGAGCAGCCCTTTACCACTGCTGTACCCCACAAGGTTTACCTAGATCCAGCTAATGAAGATGATATTTCTTTCATTTAGGGCCCAAAGCCTAAGTTCAATTTTGAGTACCAAGTAGTATAGAGCTACTAAATCAATGAGTACTCTGTAACTCACCATTTATGTCATTGGGTCTACTGTAGTTGGAAGTTAGATTCCTATATCTGAAACAACCACTTATTACATGTCACTCTCCTTTAAAAATAATCAGAGCATAAATAGACTTCTATAGGAGAAGTACACTTATCAATTTCTTTTCTTAGAATCATAGAGTTGGAAGAGACCCCAGGGGCCATTGAACCAACCCCCTGCTATGCAGGAACACCCATCAAAGCATTCCCAACAGATGGCCATCCAGCCTCTGCTTAAAAACCTCCAAAGAGGGAGATGCCACCACACTCCGAGGCAGCGTGTTCCACTGCCGGACAGCTATGACTGCCAGGATCATTCTTTTCACAGCCTGGTCATTTTTTTTCTTATTTGCATAACCCATGCACATCTCAGCTAGGCTGGGAAGGGCTGCATATTCTCCTCAAGAGAACTTGGAGGGCCATAGCTCCCTTCCAGTACATATCTATGGAAAACTGGGATTCAGCGTTTGCTGGATGGGGCTTCATTTCCTCTGAAATCTCAGGTTTACAGCTTGAGTGTGCTCCTGGACTCAGATCTGCGCCTGGATGCCCAGGTTTCAGCAGTGGCAGGATTGTACCTGCACAGTTAAAACTAGAGTGTCAGTTGCACCCATTTCTTGGCACATCAGATTTGGCCACAATAACACATTGCATCCTGTTTGGATTACTGCAATACACCTTACATGGAGCTGCCTTTGGAAAGTATTTGGAAACTTCAGCAGGACCAAAATGCTACTGCCAGACTTTTGACCAATACACTTATAGGGAACATGTGAGGCCTTACTGGCTACTTGTTGATTTCCAGACAGAATTCAATCTGCTGGTTATGACCTTTAAAGTCCTACATGGCTTGAGTCTACTCTATATGAAAGGCTGTAGTTCCCTATATGAACCTGTACAAGTTTTTTCTTAGTCCCACCACCATCACAGACATGTTTGGTGAGGATTTATGAGACAGCCTTCTCAAGTAGCTTCTCCCAGATTAGGAGTGGGAGACTTGGTTGGTTCCCTCTATCCTTTCCTTCTCCTACGCAGCCAAAGACCTTTTTACTATTATTTTTAACTGAACTACCATTTAATTCTTTTCAAAACTTTTATATGAATAATTTTTATAACTGTACTCTGTTTTTAGAATGTCTGTGACAGACATAAGATTATAGAATGATAAATGTGGTTGGAATGATAACCTTGTTTGTTGCAAAGGATCAGCTCTTTAGCTTTGAAGTAGCATTATTTTAGCACTTTATATTTTCCCTAATGCTTACCTTTAAGGCAATTTCTTTTGCCCTAGTACTTAAAATACATATAATATTTGGTCCTAAGAAGATGTCCATTTCCCTTCCAAGATTTTCACTGATATTTCAAAAATGATATAGCATGTTTGCTTTATTGTCATGGAGCGCTTTTAGAAAGTGTACATGCCATCTCCCATAATAAGAGTACCTTGCAGGTATCTTTCTGTGAGCCTTTATACATTTGCATTTTTCCTGTTCGCCTGCCACCCTGCCACAAAACCGTAGCATTAAATCATCACTTTTTAAGAACACACCCGAGACTGCTGTATCTTGTAAAATCCCAAACTCTGTGTTTTCCCATTATGCAAAACCTGATCCAAGCCCACAAGGAAGAAAGCAAATACATATCTTTCTCAGCAGAGCAGGCTGAAGAGATTTTGCTGCCTGAGGCAGGATAGCAAATGATGCACCTATCCACCCATATCAAAATATATACTACCAAAAACTGGTCAGTTCTATGATTTCATGATTTTAAGTTATGTTGGCACCTGAAGCAGAAAATCCCACAAACTTTCCTTCTTTCATATTATTGTAAAAATCCAATAATAATATAGTAAATAACTAACTTATGGACGCACTATTCTCACAAAGAAAATAAGGAGATTAATGTATTTGAATCATGTAGAAAATTCCTAATAGCACACACACACACACACCCAAAAAGGAGGAAGGGAGGGGATAAACCATCCACCATTATTTATTCACACACCTAGTACAATCTAATCTTTTTCTATAAGGGACAGGAAAGAGCCTGGGGAGAGAATTAAACAGCCCTGTATATATTCTTTCTATCAGAGATTACACGTTCTTCCTAAGGGTCTTTTTGTGATTCACAAATTGTCGTTAGAATCCTGAGAATGCTAGCTGCAATTTTAAAAGGAAGTTAGATTTCTAGCCATGGTGGGTGAAGAGATAAGACTGCACATGGGCTGGCCAAAATTTCTACCCCGTGATAGCAACACAGAAACTGACTAGGGTAACCATGGCTACAAGGACAATAGCAAGTAAATCTATTTCAGCTGTCTTTGCTTCACACATCAAAAAATGCCACTATGTATGTGCAATACGATATGTCTTTTGGTGACTCTTCAGATACCTGTCATGTAGTTGTAGTCAAGTAAGATCAACAGAAACCGGATTTTTTTTTAAAAAAACTATCATTTCCAAAATGTGCCAGTGCTTTTTTTTTTTTCCCCTATGAGGAAACAGAGTGTGAGGAAATTTCTATCAGCCAGGGGAGGGGAGTGGAATAATATTAGAAGGCAAAGGATAAAAACGAAATAGGAGAAGAAGTTCTGAAATTGGCATACCTTCATGAATCAGTAAGCACCATGTTATGGATTTCTTTCATGTTTATCAAGCTGTTAAAAACTCAGAAGCAGACTTAAGAAAGGTGTAGTGGTAAATTCATATCACACAAAACATCAGTCCATCCAGTTCAGCATTGTCTTCCTCATCAATTGTTGTCCCACATTAGACAACAATCTTTGCCAGTACTACCAGGTGAGGTGTTGAACTGCCAGGTGTTGAACCTAGGAGTGTATTGACACTACTCAGTTATGGCAATTTTAATGGCCGTTGCTTCATCCCATGGAATTCTGGGATCTGCAACATTTTGGAGAGGTACTTAGAGTTCTCTGACAGACAATTTTTGTGATGTTATTCAAGGGAGAGGAGTAAACTCGGCAAAGGCTAACTACCTGAGGATTCGTTGTAAGCCATCTTGAGTCCCAAACTGGGAAAACTTGAGGAGTAACTTGAGGAGATAACGAATGCATAAATACTATAGTTACATGGCTGTGCAGTGACTCTCTGACTGACCCTCTCCAGTACCCCCTACCAGGAAGTAGCCACTGTGATCAGTGAGATGCATTCCCCTGTCACTCAGGAAGCTGCTGATTTCTCACGCTCTATCATGAATAATCTTCATTGTGACAGGCAAAAGCGGAGTTCTGTCACAATTCCTCCTGTTACTGGAGATCAATTGTGTGGGTGAGGCGGGGGAGAATATCATTCAGCTGCTTTCTGAACAACAGAAGAACGGATTCCCATTGATTACAGTGGCTCCACCCTGGTAAGTGGGGATTGTGGGGGACTTTCACAGTCCCTACATGCCCCCTAAACATACGGATTATGAATACCAAACTCTAGGTTACTTATTAATAATTCCCCAACAAGATTCTGGCCCATAATTCATACAATGGAGCCCACCAGTTAAAGTTGTTCACTTTATATCACTTTATATATGAAGAAAGAGTTTGAGGCCCTTTCTGCAGCACCCTCCCATCCTACCATAGGGACGGGACAAGGACGGGACTGTGACAATGCTTCTGCATGACATCATCGCAGTCCCGCTTCTCTTCTGTCCCCGGGTGGCAAGATCGCAGATTAAATCATTGATGAGTTCTCCCCATCAATGACATGTGATCACGCCACCATCCCATACTTTCCTGTCCTGCAGAAGGGCAGGAAACGCAATGGTGGCACTTCCTGTCCCAGCGCAGCCTGGGAAAGTACCTGGCTGCAATGGAGAAGGAAGCAGTGTGTCCACTGGGCTCCTTTCCACAGGGAGCCATTCCCATGTGGAGGGGAGCACTGCTGTTGTGACCCCTTCTTGGCAGAGCCACTGCCAGGATTGCTACCAGATATGCCGCCATAAGAAGATAAGCTGCGGAAAGGGCCTAAGAGAGAGAATGAGGGACAGAGTGCCAGCATGATGTAGTTGTTTGAATGCTGGACTAGGACACTGTGGGCAAATCACATTCTCTCAGCCTTACAGGAAGGCAAGGGCAAACTTTCCCTTAACAAATTCTATCAAGAAAACCTTGTGATAGCTT
Source organism: Ctenosaura bakeri (assembly GCA_948474755.1). NCBI lineage: Eukaryota > Metazoa > Chordata > Lepidosauria > Squamata > Iguanidae > Ctenosaura > Ctenosaura bakeri. Next base: position 95,819 of record CAOLHI010002031.1, read on the forward strand.
CTCCTTAGAGTCATCATAAGCCAGAAATAACTTGTAGGCACACCACATTCTCTTTCTCTCTCTCTTGTAGGTAATTATGTAGTGCAGATGAACCTATTGTATGCAAACAATGAAGCCTATACTCTGTCACTGAGCTATGGTACCCTTTTTCAGTGGGATATAACAATATATGAAGATTTTGCAAGAGGGGAAAACAAAATTCAAGAAATTGCCCTATTCACACATTTCAGTTGAATACACATGAGTGGATGACAATACCACCGTAACAACCCATTATCTTTCTCCTGTATTGCCAGTAGTACAGCTTTTAACATTAAATAAGGTTGTGTTTTATGAGATTCCTCAAGGGTACCATGTTAACCTTATAATTAAACATGGCATGAACATAAACATGCAATTTAGCACAGTTTTAAAGTCAGTGAGCAGGATTATGATCCTCATTACACCAAAGCAACCAAAGCAATAGTCTGAGGTCCATTCTGGACATTGGTTTGAAGCTTCATAAACTGTGGTTTATGAAGCCAGAAATGACTGTTGGGGCTGACTGCTTCTCTCTTGCCCCTCACTTCCATCCTCCCACTTTGCACTGACTTCCGTGGAAAGATTCTGGCTTATATTCAGGCAGAATCCCTCATTATAACCAAAGCAGGTAACTCGGCCTTAAAGCTGACTGGGAAATGAGGAAAATAAACCAGTATCATACCTTGCTTTCAACAATATTCCTCTGTTCCATATTTGATCCTGCTTAACTTCTTCTTTGTTTTCATTTGCTAGCAATAACCATCTGGCTATTAGCCCACTTTGCTGCTTCTTATTCATTTCCCACCCATTCCTAGCAATATAAATTCCACCATTAATACCTCCCTGTACCTTGAAAGATGGACCCTAAGGGACCACTAAGGAATTTTCATTCTCTGCCTGAGCTGTTCACAGTCACCTTAGCCCTGTTTAATACTGCCTAGGCATGCTTATTTTATTTATTTATTACTGGCATTTCAACCTGGCCTTTGCTGAAGAAGTGAATGTACATGACTCTCTCTCTCCCCAGTTTATCCTTACAACATCCCTTGGAGGTATGCTGGAGTGAGAGAAAGCTGACTGTTCCAAGGTCACAGAGTAAATTTCGTGCCTCAGTGGGGTTTTAGACCTAGGTCTCCCAAGTCCTAATCCAACACTCAGTATTAATTCTACCTACACTACACTGGCTCTGGAGGTATACTATAGGGTTGAGAATCATGTATCCTTCTAGGTGTTGGAGGACTGCATGTCCAAGTAGCTGTCCCCACAATAGCCAAGGAATAGTTAGAATGCTGGAATTTTCCGTCCAACAGCAGCTCGAAGATTTAACAATTCCCACCCCAGCATATTAAATTCTTCTGCATGGGCTAAATTCCAGGCAGAGCTGACCTATGAGATGATATTTCTGCCTTAGGGCAGAAATATCAAAATTTCCTCTACCACTGAAAAGCTATGATATTTTTTAAATAGCAGTAGAATTTTTTTAAATTAGTCTGTTACTTAAAGTGGCTCATATTGCCTAAGAGTGGAGACACTCAATTTTTATGTGATCTCCTTTACTACTGTATGGGAACTTATTAAATCCAGAGTCCCTTTCACATCCTCCCCTACATGGCTACTTGGAGGAGAACCAACCTTCCCTCAGACACAAACATCCTACTGGCCCTGGCCATAATCTTCCACCACAGTGTATGTTACATAACTATATGTATCCTTAGCTACGTATTAGAGGTGCTAAGAAATCCTATTAGTGAAATGTGAAGATGCATAATGGTACTGACAAGAGTGTCTCAATACAAATCAGCACTCCCTAGTCAGTTTCCTGATGTGTATCAGGACTAATACATAGTAGGACAAATGAGTCCCAATATGTTTTTGTCCCAATGTGCATTGATCTAATTATGTATCAGCCTCCATGTGCCTTGGTCACTTTCCTGGCTCCCCTATGTAGCAATGTAACAGCAGCCCTTTATTGGATACAAACATTACCAAACTGCCTAGTTCTAATTCCCACAGATGGTAGTCCACTTGCAAAGAGACAAGTCCCCAACAGGATTTCAGTCCTCTCTATTAAGATGCTAAGAGAGGCCCACTTGAGTGTTACAATCCCCAGGCTTCTACATTTTTTGTATGTAAGACGGATAAGGCCTTCCTTTTCCCTCCCTAGAAATTCACTTTTCATACTTCTGGCAGTGCCAGGTGTTTGCACAACAATCCCAGAATCCTACTGCCCAAACTACCCTCATATTGTTTGAATTACCTAGTTAAAAACAATGTTTTAATACTTCTGTATTTCTCTAGATTAAAGACTTCTATTTGTCCCATGAACCAACAGCTAAATCCTATACTGTTTTAGGAAGTACTGGATAGGACTTCTGTGGCAAGCTGGATAAAGCCTGATTTTGACAGTGACCAGGAGCATGTTTGCACAGTTAAAACTAGTGCACCAACTGTTCCCATTCCTAGAGAAGCTGAATCTGACCATGTGACAACAAATGCCTTGATTACCTTCCTTTTGGATAATTGTAATGTGGTCTACGTGGAGCTGCCTTTGAAAAATGCTGAGGAGCTTCAATTGTCCAAAAAGAACCAGACTGCTAACTGGGGCTGGCCACAGGGGACACTAATCTCATGTTGCAACAGCTCCACTGGCTGCCATTCTATTTTTGGGCAGAATTCAAAGTGCTGGTGATGACCTATGAAGCCCTATACAACTTGAGCCCAGGCTAGTTGAAGGACCATATCTCACTTTATAAGCCCACTGGAGCTTTAAGATTGTCTGGAGAGCCCTTTCTCTTTGTACCAACACCTTCTCAGAATTGTTTGGTGGGAACAAGGGAGAGGGCCTTTTTGGTCAGCTGCCTCCAGTCTTTGGAACTTCCTTTCTAGGGAGACTAGGATGGCTGCTCCTTGCTCTCCTCTCATTGCAACTGAAAACATTCTTGTGCCACCATGCTTTTGGAAATTGAATGGGGTGAGGTTTTAATGATGTGTTGTGGTTTTTTTAAAAACGTTTTATGGTCTGTATAATCATTTAATGAATTTTAATATTTTTAATGTTGAATGTTTTAACCTAAGAAATCATTTAATTGCTTTTCAGATAATTTTACATTTATGCATCTGTGAATGTTAGGGGTATAATTTTTAATCTGTATTGTTTTAGATATATTGTTAGCTGCCCTGAGTTGGAAGGAAGGTGCTATTAAATGATGATAACAACAACAACAACTGGCCAGGAGTAGGAGCTTAGCATACATGTCTAGATGAAGTGGAATTTTAAGGTAGGGCAGAGCCTGGAAAAATTATCTGTCTGGACTACAAACCTCGGAATCAGGGGAGTAGTAAGTCAGAAGCCAGTCACTTTTCAAAGCTCTGAGCTTGTACGTGCACAGGTATCCTAGTCCCAACTATCACCTCTGTGCAGCTTTCCCTTTGGTGACTCAGAATGATATCTGACTCTCCATGACCTCAGGCTCACCCTGCTTTATTGGCCAGGAATAAAACAGAAGCACTGTGAATGAGATCACAGTGCCTGGTTCTTAATTGGAAGGCAGCTACCCATTTACTCTTTCTTATCAATCTGTGCACTTATAAACCCAGAATTTTCCACCATTGCATTGTAAATTTTCTGTAACTTCCCTGATTCACTTTGGTGGCTGTCCCCCAGAGGCCCACAAACTCTTTTTCTGCAGCTGTCGTTTGGCATGAATGTTTCTTGCTGGGATGAAATGAAATGCAGCTCCTGTAGCTCTCAGTTTTAATTGCAGCTAATTCCGAGACTGTCAAAAGCAATATTTGCACATGTTCTTATCTCAGCCACATTCTCAGACAACTTCACTGGCTAGTCTTTATTTGTAAACCCAGCATGAAATGACTTTTCCTAAAAGCCTCTGTGGATGACTTCCAACCAGCCCCACACAGATAATGTGTCTCTAGCAGCTCCCATAACATTCCATGGCAAAATTACCCATCAACTTCAAATAAGACAAATTATTGAAGCCGAGCCTCAGGTCATGTGATGCTTCCTAGGTCTCCGATTTTGTTTTCAGGCTGGAAAATCAATTCATGTTTATAAAAAGACAGGTGCTGACATGCAAGCACAGAGGACAGGTAGCTGGACAGTGGTATAATAGCTTTACTTTGAAATGAAGGAAAGGATTTTGCAAAGACTGTATCGAGACCACATTGAGCTTAGAGATTTCTGATTCATTAGAGTTAGGATATTGAATGTTATATGTGGGCAGTTGCAAACAGCTTATAAAACATCCAGAGCAACCTTTTCACTCCAAAGGCTGCAATTAATTAAAAGATTTATATTGCATTATACTATTTACAGTTACTGTGTTTTATGGAAAACATGAAAAATGCCTTTAAAAAAATACAGTCAAAACCAGACAAATGAATATTAAACAATACATTAACTGTGCTAAAACTGCAACACCATAACATGTTAATTTGATGAAAACTGCTTCTCAAAATTCATTTAAAAAGTAGCTCATTAGGCACTACACGCCTGCTGAAATACAAAAGTCTTCAGTTGTCTCCTAGGGATACAATATTATACAGATGCTCAAGATTATGCAGTTTATACTGAATGGTCACTTACTTCAAGGACTGCAGCTTAAGAAAAAGTGAAAAGAGAGAGGGTGTGTAGCCTTGCAGTATTCTGCACCAAGGTCATTCATTCCACAATTGTGCATTGAGGGTATCATAAAATTAATCTAGTTTAAATTTCATTTGCATGCATATGGCACCAGCCAAATTAAAAATGGTTGAGGAGCAGCATTTATAGCACAGGTGCAGGAACTCTGGGAAGGAAAAAAAAAAAACTACCTTTTTTCCCAAGACTTTTGTCCTAACAAATTCAGAATATTACAGAGCAATGAAGGCAGACAAAGAAATGACAGGAAGAGACAGGGAGGGAAAACTCATGGTTGTTTTGCTCCTCTAGCTGACTGACCAAAAAGTAAAGGGAAGAGGTGAATACCATGGAAGTGAGGGTTGGCTAGGAAGACTGTTTGGAACATGTATGTGTGGATGTATGTGCCTTTGGCATTAGAGTTGCCAGTTTAGAATTTCCAGACTCTGAGATTTCCAGGCCAAAATCTGAGACCCAGGGATGGACCCTGGTGATGACATTAAATGTTCTGCACTGAATACCAAAACCATAATTGCTCACAGCTTCTCAGTCTTCTTGTAGTTGCTTTTTTGTTTTTGTTTTTGTTTGCTAGCTGTAGTGATCAGAAAAACAAAAACAAAAAGCAACTGCAGGAAGAAGCACAAATTGATAATGGTAAACAATTTACAATCTCTTCAGCCCAGGAGTCTTTCTCTTATCTATACCACAGATTATCTTGAAACGAGACATTTACCTGCAATATATCAAAGTAACAAATTGCCTTGGAAGTGAGATAAACATATTAAAATGGAGAAGCTGAAAAAGGTGGGTGAATGTTGTCATTTTCATGATTGTCAAATTCAAGGCCAAACTATATGGTTAGTGCTGATTCCACCAACTACCAGCCCAGACCCTAGTGAGAGGTTGTGGAGGTGGGACTTGAATTGTGTGTACCCTTCCTCAGTTCCAGTCCCATTTCAACAGCCTTCCACAATCTGATATCCTCTAGATCTGGCTGAGCAATGGTGGAGGATCCAATGGCCACTTTTCTGACACTTGTACCTCTGCAGCCCCCATAGACTGCCCCAAACACCCCAAGCAAACCACAACACAACTGGATATGGTTGGAAATCCAATGTTTTATGTTCAACAGGCTCTTGCAAGTTATTTAAAAGGTGGGCTGCTGATCTTAAAGGCACGAAGGAGGCTTCAGGGAGGCACTAGCCACCCTTTTGAAGGGATACAAGAAAACCTTGACCTAATGTTTTACATATATTTTGAGAACTTCTTGACTCTAGAGCATATCCTTTGGTGGAGCTGTCTCAAGTAGTCAGGGGTCTTTTATGCTCTACCCTGCAAGAGCAGAAGGTAGAAGCCCACTGTGAAGAATTTGAAGAACACCTTGCAGATTATATAACTCAGATCTGCTCTGATTTGGATGCTGTAGAAAATACAAATCCAATGGAGATAATCTTGGCTCCTGTTTGTACTGAGTTTTTCAATACATTTCAGTTTTTTGTCATCAGGAGATCCTTTGAAAGCTGAGATGAAGTGGATTATCTAGATCCATTTCAATCTGGCTTCAGGCTTGGCTATGGAACTAAGATCTCTTTGATCAACTTGGTTGATGACCTCTGTAGGGAACTGGACAAGGGGAGCATGTCCCTGGTGGTTCTGCTTTCAGTATCATTCACTATGGTATCCTTCTGGGATACCTTTCTCGGATGCGGCTTGGGAGCACTGTTCTTCAGTGGTTCTAGTTCTTCTTGGAGAAAAGAACTCAGAAGGTGGTGCTGCACAATTTCTGATCTACTCCCTGGCTGCTGGCGTGAGGGTTTTGTTTTGTCCTTGATGCTATTTAACATCTACATGAAACTGCTGAAAGAGGTCATCTAGAGTTAGATGTCCCTAGTATGCTGATGACACCCAACACTTTCTCTTCTTTCCATCTAATTCAAAGGAAGTTTTTTCAGTGCTAATGCAGTGTCTGTTGTCAGTAATATACTGGATGAGGACAGATAAATTGAAGCTGAATCCAGACAAGAAAGAAGTATTCCTGCTCAGTTGAAAGGCAGATCAAGAGGATTCAGCCTGTGCTGGATGGAGTTACACTCTCCTTGACATCTCAGGTTTGTAGTTTGGGTTTACTCCTGGACTCTGATTTATAGCCTGGATGTCTAGGTTTTAGCAGTGGCCAAGTGTGCATTTGTACAGATAAAATTAGTGCTTCAGCTGCATTCTTTCCTTGTGACATAAAACGTGGTCACAGTAACACATGCCTTAATTGCATCTCAATTGGATTACTGTGACATGCTCTACAGAGGGCTCCCTTTGGAAACTGTTCAGAAACTCCAGCATGCTGCATCCATGCTGTTGACTGGGTCTGGTAACAGGGAACATATACTGCCCTCACCATTGACATAGCTTTACTGGCTGTTTCTAGGCAGAATTCAAAGTGCTTGTTATGACTCTTAAAACCATATATGGCTTGGGTTCATATCTGAAAGACTGTATCTCCCATTATGAGACTGCATTATGAGACTCCCGTTATGTGATCTTTAAGAGAAGGCTTTATTTTGGTTCCAGTACCATCACAGGCACATTTGGTGATGACTCAGAAGAGAACCTTCTCAATGGCTCCTCTCAGACTGTAGAATTCCCTCTCATGGAAGATTTAGTTGGCCCTCTTCTCCTTTGCTTTCATCCACAGGCTTAGACCTTTTTATTCAGTCAGGCCTTTGATGGAAAATATATGTGACGGGGTTTGTAGTGGAGCTTTTTTTAAAAAAAATAAATAATGATCAATGTTTTTCTCTTGTTTAATCTTGTTTTTAATTGAACTGTTATATATATTTTAAAAAAACTTTTTATAAAGACTGTTTTAACTTGTATCCTGTTATTTAAATGTCTTGGGTCGTGCATAAGGAGAAGGCAAAAAATTGAAGGAAGGACAGAAGGCTAGAAGGAAGAAAGGAAGGGACAAAGAACTTCTCAGCCCTGACTTCTATCTTAGCTCCAACTTCTAACTATTTTAGTTCTAACTTCTCATCTTATCTTATGGTGCTGACTTCTAGCTAACTTCTTTGTTCCAACTTCTACATCAGATTTCAACTTTGATTCTACTTATTTATTTTGGTTTCTTGGCTGTTCTTTGTCATGATCTTTAACTCCTATTCTGATTCCCTGTTTCAACTCCTCCTGCCTTCCTAATTTTAGACCACTCCCTACAGCTTCACTCTAACTGTGACATTCCTTATCATAGTTTTTTTTACCAGTTATGAGAAAGCCAGCATGCTGCAATGGTTTGAGTGTTGACTAAGACACTGGGAGATGAGGATTCAAATTCCTGCTCAGCCATGGAAGCCTGCTGGATGACCTTGGGCAAATCACATTCTCTCAGCCTCAGAAGAAGGCAAGGACAAGCCCCTTCTAAACAAATTATTCCAAGAAAACTCCATGATTGGTTCATCCTAGGGTTTCCATAAGTCAGAAATGGCTCAAAGGCACACAACATCAACAGTTTACCACAAATGTAAATGTTCTATTTGTTCAGTCACCTGTTTTTTGCTTTTGTTTTTATTTTTCTGATTTGTGGTGCTAGATAAGCCCGGTACTCAGGCAAGATCTGGCTTTAGGGACTAATAAACTTCATCTTCACTTCTTTGAAGTTGGAATGATTTTTTTTTCTGAGCCCTTCCCAACAAAAAAAAAGGGGGGGGGCAGTTGAAATATACACAGCAGTGATGGACTTTTCTATCATGTCAGTTTTCAAGAGGCTTCTTCGGTTTCTATACCAAAGATTCTTCTTGTCTGCTTCTCTAGCAATTTACAGATACTCTTTTTGAAACCCACTTGAAAACTTAGTTTTTTTCCCCTTCAGTTTTTTTACCAAATGTGTGAATCTGAATGTGACATTCCAAGAAAGTGAGATTTGCTGTTGCTTTTGTTATTACAACTTCATGCAGTCCATATTATGGTCTCTCTGTATGTATTTGTGTGCAAAAGTGGAAAGCATAAATCAAAATGTCAACTTTTTACTAGTCCCTTTTTACTAGTCCCTGACAATACAATATTTTCTTAAGTAGCCAAGTTCTAGAATCAGGTTTATGTTCCACTGAGTATTCCTCTGCCTCTTCCCCCTTCCTTCTGTATACAACTTATCTTTCTGTTGCTAGTGCATCTCATATGGCTGGCATCTAGGGAAGGTCAAGAATGGCCAGCAGTGTCTGGCTGTCTTTCTGCAGCAGGATGCACACAGGAAATATCAGATTTTTCAAGGGTCCTTCTGAGATCTGAATAGAGGATGCTTCCTGAATGCCTCCAACTACCTGGTCAAAGCCACACCTCCATCCACTAGATGCCTGGGTGGGGCACCTCAGCAGTAGGAAGGTAGGTTGTAGGGCAGATGTTCATTGCATGAAGGAAATTCTGAACCACAAATAACATAATATCTCACTAAGGGGATTTAGGTGGTTAATTTATTTTGTTGTTTTAACAATACAAAATGCATAGTTTATAACTTCAGAAATGTATAGAGCATGACTATGAATAATCTGTTCCCACTTAGAAATAAACTATGGCCAAGATCCTGCATCATGCATGTGGCCATTATGTTGTAGTTACTCTTAACTCCTCATCTGACCCCAGAAACTCATCTTAAAAGACAATTGGCTGTCTGAAGTAATAGAGGCATGTGTTACTGCTGGGTGGAGCACTGCAGTGTGATGTCATTGGATCCCTCCTACCCATTTGTGAGGCTGTGGTGGACAGTTGTAGAGGTCCATGTTTTTGCTCACTGCAGAATCAAATGCTGATAGGAAGTGGATGGCCACATAATTCTTCAGCACACTGCTTGGCAGCAGCCCTTAGCTGCTCCAGACAGTTGACCAGCTTTTAGAGTGGGTTTCAGGGTCATTTGAGGCCATGGCAATATTACCACAATTGCAAATGGCAATATGAAACAGTTACAGTGTCCTAAGTCTAACTTATGGCATTGTAACTGACTAGTGGAATGACAACCTATTCATTTTTATGCCTACATGGCTTATTGGTAAGTGCAAATAGGACTGCAGCCTCAAAAGATAAACGTCTAATAGTGCAACTCTATGAATGTCTACTAAGTGGTAAGCCCAAATGGACTTCCTTCTAGCAAAGTGTCTATAACATGACAGACATAGATTTATATATGAAATATTGCAAATATACCCTAGTGGGGGAAGAGCAGAAGGAGGAGAGAAATTCCTGCAACCTATGAGCTTAAGCACATGCATCCTGGTTTTTGCCATCTGTAAAATCAGAACAAAAAATAAAAGTTGGAAACAGAAAACACATGTATTTGGTAAACAGAAAGAAGTGTATAATTTGGACAGAATGGTCTACAGTCCTCTCCTCTTCTACAGTCACTAAGTTAAGAATTAGCAGCGTGTATGAGTATTGGCTAAATAAACACTGGCCTAAATCCTGAATTGTTCATCCTGACTAGAGTAAAGCCATTTAATCAGTGGGATTTATATGTTGACTCACCATTGAACAGTCAATCCAATGCACCTTCTCTTATTGAGACCAGCCAACAGGATCCTCAGCCCTTGTCAAAAACATTTCATCCTTTCCAAAACAAGAAGATATTTCATAGGAGGGTTTTGTCTACCCCATGGCTCTCCAAATCTTCAAATCTTTTGTTGAAAAAAAAAGAGAGAAAGTTCTCTCTCCCATATTTTTTTTTAACCTCAGACCTCTTCAGTTTTAACCCAGGTGTTTTATGTTTCAGTCTGGGATGAATCAAGCAGCTCAAGATAGAAGATTTAGTGGATTTATTGGCTCATTTTTCCCAGTACTTTTTTGTATACGTAACATACATTTTAAGTGTTGCGTGTTTAAAAGTTGGTAATGGGGTTTTAAAATTTCACTTTGCAAAGCTCATGTACATGGTTAATTCTATATAAAGAGTATATGTACCTAACTAAATAAAAGCCACCTTCTCCAATTATCTGGGTTTTGTAAATAAAGGTTCTTTTGAACTCTACCTCAGAGTTAAAAGGTTAACATAGATGCCCTTTGGGAGTTTATAGAAAGAGCACCTGACATTTCATTAACTGACTCTAAGGAAGGCTTTGGCTTACCATCCAGTTTATCATCTCAATCCTGTTTTTATAACTGTTTGGTCCTCCACTCAGAATCTAAAGACTCAGCATCTGTAAAAGGTGTTCCTTGCTGTCAGGTATTCCTGATCTATTAAAAATGATCACCTAGGGAAAATGCTGACAAGTGTAATTACTAGCTTTTACTCCTCAAGGTTTTCAGTCATGATTTAAAGGTTCATTCGCCCTGCTACAAGGAAGAACTGTTCATCTTCAATTAGAGGTGGAAACAATATTACAAAGCATATCCTTGCCTCATGTAAACACATAAACACTGGATGTAGTGTGGGATACTCATGCATTCATGCATCGCAGCAAACACATTCATGTATTTAGTGTCCTTCATTGTCATTAAGAACACTGCCTCTAGATTCTTGTTAAGGCCTGGAACATATATGAGTTCAGTTTGCAAGTGCATAAAGAAATAGAGTCAGGGAAATGGTACACTTGGCAGCAAAGGTTTTAGTGGACAAGGGTCTCTCAGTGTTCATTTAATACTGTAGATAGTGTGGTGCAAAAGTGACATTCCATTGATAGAGAACCTTTTCCAGACGCTGATAAACTGAGATTGAATTATAGATTGGGTAGGTGCTTCAACTGAGATTGTGCTTTAAACTGCATGCCTTCTGCTTTGTTAGATGGTTTATTTTGTTGAAAAACACATGCTTACATTTCAAACTTGTGGTTTCAGTCAAAATCAGCCTGTCTTTGCAAAGGCCTCCACATCAGACAATACACAATACAGCAACATAAATTATCTCAAATAAAAGATATAAGATTTGAGGCCCTTTGGAGTCCTGGCTTGAATCCATTGTGTTTATCCCTTTATTTCTATTTGAAACTGGAACAGATCATTCTTCCATCTCCTTTGTAGGTCAAATTACTTCTCTGAAGAAAGGTGAGACCACTGCTTAATGGCAAAGGACATACTTTGCATGCAAGCAGCACCAAGTCTCTGTGTGTGATTTAAAGGAAGCAAGTGATGACAAAGACCTCTAAGTGAATCTCTAGAGAGCTACTGGAGAAAATTCTGTGCTTGATAGACAAACAGTCTGACCTAGGGTAAAGCAGGGGTTTTTTTTATGCTCTTCTTCTTCATGTCCTCCCATAAGAACTTCCACTTTATTTAATAAAGCCTTTAACAGAACTTGGATGAGTTAGTTTTTTGGACTGTGGTCTCATGCTGCTATGCTGACAGGAGGACCTTTGGAGTTATAATACAAAACAGTAATTGTTCCAGGCTCTGAGCCTTGCCTATTACGTATTTGGTGCTATATAAACATAAAAGTCTCTCCTGACCAGTATCATAGCCAATTGACAAAAAATGTTCTGGTTTAACATGTGATGTTAAGGATTTTCACTCGAATTCCAAGATGCTGTGGAACTGCAGCAATTAAGGGCCAAACTATTATTCTCTGGGGATGCTACTAGTTGCTAGTTGGAAACTTGTACCTTGGAATAGAAGCAGCTGTTGCATGATAGCTTCAGTTGTGTCTATTCCTGGGCCATTTCCACACTGCACTGTTATAGTGCTATTTTTACGCTTTCACATACTGTGGAATTCTGAGGTTTGTAGTTTACTGAGGCCCTCTAAATGCCCTTCCCTAAACTGCAACCCAGAGGATGTAGAAAGTGGAATAATAGCACTATAACTGTGTAGTACAGAAATGGTCCAGGTCTTTGTTCCAGCCAAATCTGGGCCCAATGTTCTGCACTGAGAGCTACATAGCTCCATGGTAGGGATGGAAAGACTATTAAAAAGAAAAAAAAATGGAAAAAATGGTCAAGAAACAGTTTTTAAAAAATGACAGGAGACTCTCTCGAAGAGAATCCAAAACCGACAAGAATCTTTGCATTTCAAAATGTGTTCAGCACAAAAATCTCTGCATTTTTTTCTGGGTGCAGAAGATGGCACTTCCTGCACAGAAAAAAAACCTTTTCTACTCAGAAAATACTTTTTTTCCTCAGGAAATGCAGGTTTCTGTGTCAAAAACTTGTTACTTTCACAGAAATGTAGCTTTCTGTGTAGAAATATTATTTCCTGCACAGAAAATGCTTTTTTCTGTTTAGAAAATGCTATCTTCTGTGCAAAAAATCCACAGGCATGAAAACGAAAAAGTACCCCTACAGCAAACACCTGAATATGACTAGTGAAATGCTTATGTACAATCTATATGAATATGTTACTTGGAATAGTATTTAAAGGGGCATATTAGTAAATTACGGCTCAATTTCAGTTTGGAGATTTTTTTTAATGGCTTTGATGGTCTATCCTGTTAATGGGAAGGTATTACCTGGTAAGATTAGTGCTATTCTTCTAATTACATGCACTCTAAAGATGTATTTCTTTGCTAATTTTACTCTGAAAGGAAGCAACGTGTAATCTTAGCAATTTTCTTCCCACTGACAGAAATGTCTTCAAAAACTGGTGGTTTCTAAACCCATTTGCAATTCAGGGATTATTCTGCACAAAAAAATGTGTGTGGCATCTTTGCATAGAAAACATAATTTTCCACATAGAAAACAGTACTTTCTATGCAAAAAAATCAATTTCTGAAAAAAATAAACATTGAGAATACTATATCCAAATCAAAATTCTATTGTGCATGCAGAAGATGCTGCAAATGGGGACTTATACTGTACAAAATTTGCATGTGGTATTTTTCATAAAATACAGGATTTTCCACATGGGGAGCAGCTTTTTCTCACCCCCCCCCCAAAAAAAAATTTTGTTCCTGCAAAAGTACCTAATTTAAGACAGAGTAAGTCCTGAGTAGGGATGAAAAGAATACACAAAACATGGCTGAAAAGCATGTTTTCTGAGTTTTGAGAAACCCTGAAAAGAAGACTCTTGAACTAACAAGAATCTTCAGTTTGGGACATTTTCTTCACAAAATTTGCATGTAGTTTGCACAGAAAACAGCACTTTCTACATAGGAAATAACATTTTATGTGGAGAAAATAATATTTCAATATACAAATACTAATTGCCGCACAGAAAATGCTGTTTTCTGCAGTAAACACGCTGTAATTGGGGATTTACTCTGTGTAAAATTTGCATATGGTTGATTTTCACAGAAAACAGCATTTTTTCTGTGCAGAAAAGAACACTTTATGTAGAGGAATTAATATTATTTATTCACTGATTTTCCAGATAAAAATGCTGTTTTCTGCACCAAGTGCAAATTTTCCTTGGCATACATCTCAGCTTGTGATTAGCCTTCAAAAATTGTGTGGCTTTAAAAGATTTTCTCACAGCGAGAAGAAAACTGCTGAAATAAATCATTGCTATCTTTAATGAAGAATTGTACCCCTAGTTATAACTTGCAAAGATTTTGGTCAGATCAGGATTCTTCTTGTCAGGAGATCTTCAAACTCAAGAAACCCTTTTTTGTCCAGCTTTTGTATATTTTCCAATAACATTTACATTTCTCTTTCCTGAGTACATATTTGTGACTTATTCTCTCAGTTTCCTTTCTTGGAAACATACTATACTATTGAGGATCAGAACTAGGAAGTACTGTTACTGCATTTGCTAGCCCGGATTTGGGGATGATAGGTATCATTTTGATATCAATAATTTGGCTCTCTTCCACCACCCCTCTCCACGTGTTTGTGAGGGCCCTGGACAAGCACAGAACTAGGCTCGGCCATCAAATGCTGCAATATCCCAAAACAATACAGGCAGGCCAGAAATAGCCAGATCACCGCTTTAGGAGACCTCTCTGCAAACACCCTTATTATGTATGCACGCTGTTTACAAAGGACTCCCTGCCCCGAGCAGTCAACTTGGCAAGCTGAATACCCAACTGCCAAGCACTGAGCATTTGCATACTGTCTACCTCTTTGTCAATTCGGACTTAACTCACTCATGTTAAATTTTGACCTTTCCAAAGCTTTGTCTCGTGCCAGAAACTCATTGTTTCCCCCAAGTACGGAATAGCCCGCAGTTACATTTCTCCCTATAAAACCCCCCAATTCCAAGGCCTTCCTTGGATTGCTCCAGACTTCCATCCAGCCTTGCTGTTGCTTTGTTTGGCGAGCTGTCCCCTCAGTCCCATGTACTGAGACTCCATAACAACGAACACAATCTTCAGGACATAATTCATATCACCCAATTCAACAATCCCTCTCAAAATCCCTCTATACCACTCCAACCTTTTTTTTTCTATAGTTACCTAAGTGTGTGTGTTGCATACACTGTTTGTCTGTATTTAATAAAAATCTCAATTATTTTTAAACTTGATGTGCTCCTTGGCTTGGCCTGACCCTGTAGACATTGGGTAAAAGATTCCGCTGTGTTGCCCTGCCTCTCGCATTGCTAACTTGTGCTCTAGCTAATTTCCCCAAACTTAGTTAATTGAGAGCGCATATAGGTGTCCCTCCCGGGACCCCCAGGAAGCAGGGTAACACAGCCCTTCTCTCATTTTGGTCACCCACCTCTGGATATGTTCCAGTTTGTCAATATTCTTCCTGAACTGTAATTCCAAGACTCAATATTACAGATTGGGTCTATACTCTCTCTCTCTACACACACACACACACACACACTATGATTTAACCTGGTGATATTTCACTAACGTTTTCTAACAGGAGATTGTATCCAGATTTAAATCTTTACAAATACCTGCCCTGTTACTTTAGCTTGCTTTGGTTGGTAAACACTGGACACTCCTTCTTGTGTTGTTGTTCAAAAATGCAATCCTATGCACACTTTCCTAGGAGCAGGCCTCACATAATTCAGAGGGACTTACTTCTGAAAAAATATGTACTGTATTTTCTACTCTTTGAAATGGAAGGGAAGCATGCATGCAGTCTTTCTTGCAGAAGGAGTGAATAATGTGTGCTGAAAATGAAATAATGACAAAATGAGAGTGAGGAATAACTAAGTTACACTTTTAACATTCTAAATAATTAGCAGTTCATGGAATGAATTGATTGTGCCAGTTCTTGTTTTGTATTTTAATGTGGATCACAATTGAGCAACAGATGTGCACATTTGAGAGAAAAATATTCCCATTCAAAATCTCATCAATAAATTTGAAACACTTCAAACTTCGGTGAATGTTAATCATTCATCTAACTTTTGTTATTGTTATGAATGACTGTAGTCAGGCTATTTAAAGCAACTGATGCATTCATTTGTTAACTGTGAATGCCTACTGTGGGTACCCTAAGTGAACCATAGTTTCTCTTCATTGCTATTCTTCCCTCAAGCAATGAGTTACACAAAAATAGTTTGAGAGCGTATAAGAAGAACATCTGTTAAGCCAACAAAAGAGCTTAATAAAAGAGTTAGAAAGAAAGTAAAGGTTGGGGAAAAGAATAGGAATAAAATTCTTTGGGGAAAAAAAATTCACATTTCATGTTCCCTTACTTGAATGTGGCAAAAATTCATTTCCAACAACACAAGCCTGAAAAGCAAGGTTATTTGAATGCTATAATTTCACAAGAGGGCATGTTGACATTGTGAAGTGATGTTGGATCATTTTAGAGGGTGTTTACTCTGCACTTTGTAGCCACTTGGTTGTATTGGCATCATCAGCTCAATTGCCTTCTCCCAACCAGCATTCATGCTGCTGTGCTTAGAAGACACCATCGTTACTTCAGGAAGCTCCTTGTCCTGCCACTTGCACATCTTTGGCTCCTGTAAACAGACAAGAATAGAACAGAAGAAAAATGATTCCTGAGCTCGTTATTTTTTCCAATGAGAGAGGACAACAGATGTATCTATTTAGAATACCCACATATGGCTAAATCACCTGAGTATTAATGAGCAGATTCTTCTTACTATGTTTGGAAATGGGTTGATGCTTCTAAATATCACCAAACATGGGACATGTCTGGTGTGCATAGGTTGTCCTATCTTCAAATCAAAATCAGTGGCCTAAATTGAATCATTAGAGGAATTAACATCAGTGACTTAAATCCAGTGATTGCTCTCAACTAGAATAGACTCACTGATTCAACGGAATTCACATGCTTGTGGTTTTAGCAAGTTACAAATAGTTGAACTGGCCTGCTCTGGAATTAAGAATTAGATTTAAACCCTTATTTCTCAAGAGTTAAAGCAACAACATACATCAACAATTAGAGGTGAAATGGCAATCACTCTAAGTTACATAAAAACCACAAATAATCACTCCTTTTCTTTGCCCAGGACACTCTTCCATTTTCTCTGAGGAAATGGACTCTCTTCCCTTTGCTTTAGGTTTTTTCCCCCTGCTTTCATGTGCAGAAATGTTTCTGAAAGCACTTTTTCACACCACAGATTGATATGATCTATAAAACTGAAACTCTTTTTAAAACTCCTCCTCAGACCCTCCAGCCTTGACTTCTGCTACAGCTTTAAGAGTCCAGCCTCTTTAAAGAATGAGTGCATGCCACCCTTTTGGTAGCTAGATCCAGAGGTTTAGTTGTTTAAATAAACATTAAGGCCATTTCCGCACAACAACATTCTTCTGCATCGTCTCGCTGCAGTCCTGGGTCCAAAAGGGACTGCATTCGCAACACTCTTCTCTGCACCCGCTCGGTCCATGTGGAAGAGAACGCAATGGTACCACATCTTCCTTCCGCAGCACAGCCAGGCTTTTTCCATTGCTGCGCTATGTGAGGAAGCATCACCAATGTGCTTCCACAGCTTCCTCAGGGCAAGAAGTGACAGGAGTGCCACGTGATCGCAGACGCAAAATGGATTTTTTCCGTTTTGCAAAAACTGGGCAAGCGCAATGCTCCACAACAGGATGGCAGCAGGACAGCAATGACATCATGCAGAAGCATGACCTGGTGACCACTGCCATCCTGTGGTAGAAACAAGACAGCGACGTCATGTGGAAAGGGCCTAAGTGAGCATCACAAAGGTTAATCCAGGACACTAGGCCTGAGTAGTGGGATGGCTCTGATGAAAGACATTCCATGAAGAGTAGCCAGGCTATCAGGAAAAAAAGCAGTAAACAGCATGTGACCTCTAGAACAGGTAGATGCTCTGCTTTCAGTCACATACTAATATAAGCAAGCCACTCTTTAATTGGCTCATGTACAGGCTTTGAAAGAAATTTCCATTCCAAAGGCACAGACTGCCACAAATGGTGAATGCATTAGCACACATTCTCATCTATCAAGATTAGGACCTACAAAAATATCCACATGATGTCCTTTTGCACTCTGCCTTTTTATGTAAAACACCTGTGCAAATCACCTGGAAACTAAAAATGTAAAGCATCAATCATATACCCCACACCTCCTTTCAGTCTGAGAAAACTCCTCCTGAGTGGATATTTAAGAAAAAAAATCCAGAGTACATTTTTTGCAAATATAGTGCAATCCATTTGATAAATTTGAGAATACTGGGACATCTCCCCACCATCCTTATCTTCTTTTGCTTTTATTACTGTTCTGCTCTGTTAGTCAGGGACCAAGGGAATGGCAAGGCTCTCATTGATCCTTGTTCCCCCAACATTATCTGCTCCAAACAAAGGGAATGTCTTTGTTCTGTGTCACAAGTTAGTGCCCAGCTGGGGTCAAATTTCTAGATGCTCCTGGTTTAGTCAAATTGCTATCACTCTCGTCTTAAAAGAGATGGACAACTTCCTTTCTGATTCAGCTCAATTCAGTTCATGGTTTGTTCAAATCCAAAGCATAACCCTAGGTGACCATGATTACCAAAAAGGGATATGGTAGGCGCCTGCTGGTGGTCCATTTTTGTGCATAATTCAAAGTGCTGGTCATCTAATATATAAAAGTCAAAATTTGTCTGTGTCAGGCAAAGACCTCATATGATTGGCTGCCTAAAAAGACTATGGAACCCTGAGGTTTGCAGTTTAGGAAGAGGCCTTTAGAATTTTCAGCCAGAGAGCTCTTGGGCCTCAGTCAGTTGTGTCTGTCTTGAAGAGGTCGATTACTATGGAGATAAGCCATAGCAGCAAGGAGGAGGACACTGTATTCCCTCAGGAACTCAGCCTCTGTATGTTAATAACTCTGAATATGGATGGGATTGGGGAATATGGGGAAAAGTTACAGGTACTGGACAAGACAGTTTGGGGAATTAGAGACACAGGATCTCAAATCTTTCTAAAAAGTCTTACCTATGAGAAAATGAAATCTTAGGTAACATTGGGTATATACAGTAGTGACTTATAAGACTTGGCTTCTGGCTGTCTGACATACCCTGTTTCTTCCATAAACCTGCCTAGGTTTACTTTTAGAGCCTTCAGGAGCATTCAGGAGAGGCCCTTCTTTCTGTATTTCTCTCTGCACTGACCTATCCACCCACAAGCATGTTTGCTGACATTATAGAAGATCTTCTTGGGGCTATGTAGAAAAAAAGACTGAGGTCTTTTCCGCATTTTATTTTTGAAATGGGGTGGCGTGTCCTCCAGCGAGGACATTCACATTTGGGGGCGAACTGGGTTCAGACTACTTACTGTTTGTCCGGACTTCAGCCCGCTCTGGAACATCCAGAACTGGTGGTCGCCCGTGCTATTGAAAGACCGATTAAAAGAGGACTTTTAATAGCACAGCGCACCCCAGTCCGTTGCTCTGCTAAAGTATAGATCTACAGGCTCACGCCAGCGCGAGTCTGCAGATCTTCTGGGGGTGGGCTTCCGGCTGGCGAGCTTCTCCGGTTGGTGGAGAGCCTCCACCAACTGGAAGCCTCCATTTTCATCGCCGGAGAGTGTGTAGCGTGGGCACGCAATGCTCCGGACTGTCGTGGATCGTCAGGGGGAGCGTGCCAGTCTGGTGAGTAACGGACTGCCCCATTTCCCCTCCAAAGTGCGGAAAAGCCCTGAGTGAGCCTGGTTAGAGCTAGTCAATCATAACTCATACTATGCTATGAAAGAGGGCCTGTGGGGTGCAGTGAAAGATAATCTAGAGCCTTCTCTGTTAAAGAGACAGATAGGGAAAGAATTAGAGTGTGAGGGCTATTAAAGGAGGGGAATGGAAAAGAGCTCAATTAGGTTTTCAGGACCTGAGAATATGAGGAGAGTTCAGGGCGAATGCTAAAAATGCTTCCCCAAACATCTGAGGTATTGTGGGATACAATTTTGCTACATTTTTTTTAGCCCATAAAATAAGCAAAACAGAAGTGTCCCCTGGGCCTAAAACAGTTCAGGAAAGCTAAAAACTTGGAAAATATGTTTCCCACATGCCCTAGGGAGCAAAGCCCTCCATTCCACACATGAAAACTGGGACACATGTAGCCAAGCAATACCAGACTGTGGTCAAGATGGCAAAAGTTATTAACAAGGAAAAGCACACAAGCCAGGAAAGGCTGTGACAGTTTGCTTTTGCCTGAGCCTTCTTAGAAGAAAAGATTCCTCCCTTTGCTCTTCTCTCCCTCTGCTTAGTTCTTTGAGTACAAACTATTTTTGCACTTTGAATTCAGTTTGCAGCAACTAAGCAAGCTGAGGACAAAGAGGGGAAGTGAGAGGAGAGAGGAACTGAGTCATTTTAAAAGCAGCTGAAAAAGTGGAATGAGGGGATTAATCAGGACTGTCCTTACCAAACTGGAGGGCATGGGGAGCTGAGATAGACTTTTATAACCCCCCCCCCTTCGAAACAGAGTTGAAGGAGCTGTATATAGACTCTGGGCCAAACTCTTGGATTTGACAAATCAATGGTGGATGAATAGCTACTAAGTACGGTAGTCTGCATTGTACCTCCAGGATCCAAGATAGTATCTGAATCCCAGTTGCTGGAGAACCACACATTCATAGGGGACTATTGCTGTAGTACTCTAATTTGTTTGTTTGTTTGTCTCTTTCAGAAATGCCTGGCAAGTAACAAACACTGAACTACATAGAACTTGGACCTGATCCATCAGGGTCCGTCTCATGCTCTTTTGTCTTGCAAAGAAAAATACACGTTCAGTGAGAAAGTACCCTAACTCACATATACTTACTATTAGTATGGCAGCATATACTTCACAGCTAGCTTACTGGATTTTCAAACCCAAACCATGATCCCATCTCCCAAAGCATTGTACATAGTACAGATTTTTTAATATGCTGTTCATTCAGTCAGGAATCTTTGCCAAGCAGCTGCATGCTGAAACAAGACTCATCAATTGTGCAAATATAGGTGATGTGAACTCAGCATCATCAGTACAGTGCTAATTCCACCCATATTGCTCTTTAATGGAAGCCAATGAACTCACACATAATAAGAATTCATGATCATGATGCTGTGAGCACCAGAGGGACCATAAGGCAAATTAGCCTCAGCACAAAGCATGTTGCACATGACTGATGAACAGAAAGAGTAATAAAATAGGAAGTATGCCAAATACTAAACCAGTAGTACAGTATCCTGGACTCCTTGATGCATCTAGTATCCTGATTGTTCTTTCAGTTGTATCAGCTGTGTTGTTGTTGTTATGCTTATTATTACCATCCTCATTCTTATCTCCATCTTCAACATGCTAGTTATTATTTACTAATATCCATTTGATTCCTCCTATATTAATCAAGTTGGAACCAAACTGAGCCCTTAAGATAAACAGAAGGAGAAATTGGCTAACCAGAAGGTGTAGATATTTGAATAAAATGCTACAGAAGAACCAAAGAAACCATTTAGTATCATAATAATTCAATGGCATGGTATGTTGAATGAGAAGTAGGGGCTCTGAAAGACAGAGTAGAAGAGGGAATAAAGTGGTCAGAATGGGAAGAAGAGTCATGTGAATGTACAAAGGGACAGCTCACTGTTGAAGCGGTCAGTTCCTCGTTCATATTGACAAGCTCTTAGAACATGGCTTTCAGAAATCAAATCAAGACCTGTTCACAAAAATCAGTGGCTAAATGAAATAATTGAGTGTAGCTGGGGTTCAACACAAGTGTGACCACTATATGTGCCCCATAAAATGGAGAAAGAACTAAAAAACAAGCCAATGAAGAATGAGCATGCATCCCAAAATGATCATCATGAATGTTAGAAAATGCAAGTCATTTTAATCATCCTGTGATTCTAAATACATTCTTCTTTTGAATATATGAAAAAAATATTGTTTGACATTTAACTTACACAACATGTGAACTATTTTTAGCTCATCAGAGTTGAGTGGGATCTACTGGATGATCGAGGCTAATTGACTACCCTGAGGCAGGACACACTATTTATACAGAACAGCAACAGATGCTTACTTCTTTTCTTTTGGAAAAAATGACATCAGATAACAGATAATAAGTTCCAATTAAATGTCATGAAGTACAATTATACAAAACAGAAACATTGTGTTTTTTTAATTAGAACTCAAACTTATGAAGAACATGTTTGCTGGTGTTTGTAAAGATGTCTCAAGCTTAATCACAAAAGTATGCCTACTCCAGAGGTTTTCCCTGGTGTAGACAAATCTTGTATCTTCCTGAATCTGATAATAAGCTAATTCATTATTTTTTCCATGGTGTAGCTTTTCCTTTTGGAAGCCCCAAAGGAAAAGGAATAGATAAAATGAAATAGTATGCCAAATGTACTAACTCTGGATTCTGTGCTCTAGCCTACACACATCTAATCATTGCATGTATTATCTGCAGCATATCAAACACTGTAAATTATTTGGAGTATATGTATGTGCTGCTAAACATCAACTGACTTGTTGCTAGCATAATCAATTCACTCCCTTATTGTGGTTTATGAAAATATTGAAACAGGAGTGTCCCTGTGTCTATCTCAAGACATTCCACTATTGTTCTACCAAATGGCCAATCTAAGAGCCAATCTAAGATTCCCTCTCATATTGCACTGGGTGCTGTCCAAAGAAATTTTGCTGTTTGAGGCAAAGAAAAAGATTACCCTTTTTACCCAGTTCTATGTACAGAAAGTGCTGAGAGTTGGCAATTGCATTTTACTTTAACATTAGTAAAGGGACAATGTCTTCCACTTCACCTACACATAGCAAAGTAAGATAGGAGACACAAGACAGTCTGTATGGCACAAACAGTACTATTCTCCAACAGCAATGAGTGTCCAGAGAACTGAAAAGAACTGTCCAATGGGCTATTGCTGACAGTTGCTTTATTGAGGATATTCTTCGCTATGTGATGTGCTCCTGTAGGGCAGAATGAATAATTTAATCAGTTTTCTCCCTGTTGCAGGATCCTCTTTGAAAATTATGCAGTGGGTAGAAAGTTTCCTGCCATTCATCTTTTTCCACTCTCTCCTGACAAGTAGTGGCAGGGTGGGGGTGGGAGCCAAGTGAAGATTGAGGAGACTATAGCCTCTGATGATCCTTGCTCAGTTTCCTCCCATCTGTCCATCCCCATGCAGCATTGGGAGAGGGAAAGTCAAACAAGGATCATGAAAGCTGTTGCCTTTCACTATCCTGGTTCACCTCCCAGTTGTTACCCTGTTTTCTGGGGGCCCCGGGAGGGACACCTAAGTGCGCTCTCAGTTACACAAGTTGGGGAAATTAGCACAGAGCACAAGCTAGCAATACAAGAGGCAGGGCAATGGAGCGGAATCTTTTACCCAATGTCTACGGGGTCAGGCCAAGTCAAGGAACAAACAGAATTGAAATAATAATTGTGATCTTTATTAATACAGTCAAGCAGTATACACAGCACACTCACACAGATAACTATAGAAATAAAGGTTGGAGTGGGATAGAGGGATTTAAGAGGAGTTGTTGGTTTGGGTGATACTACACCTGTCCTGAAGCCAGGGTAGTCTGCAGCAGAAGTTCGGAGGTATGGAGTCTCAGTACATGGGACTGAGGGGAAGGCTCGCCAAGCAAAGCAGCAGCAAGGTGGGATGGAAGTCGGGGGCGATCCGAAGAAGCTCTCAAAGTCAGGGATTCTTATAGGGGAAAATGTGGCCGTAGGCTAGTCCATACTTGGGGAAAACAATGAGTTTCGGGCTGGAGACAAAGCCTCCGAAAGGTCAGAATTCGGCATGATTGAGTTAAGTCTGAACTGACAATAGAGTAGACAGTATGCAAACGCAGAGTGCTTGACAGATGAGGATTCGTCTAATCAAGCTGCCTGCTCGGTGCAGGGAGTTCTTTGTAAGTAGCGTGCATAGATAATAAAGTACTTGCCTTTGAGGTCTCCTGAAGCGGCGGGATGGCTATTTCTGGCCAGCCTGTCTTGTTTGGAATAGTACAGCGATTAGCGGTCGTGCCTGTCTGTGAGCTTGTCTGGGGGCCTCACAGCACGTGGAGAGGAATGGGTAAAGAAGGCCAAATTATTGATATCAAAGTGATATCTAATATCCCTCAAGTCCTGGCTAGAAACTACAGTAGCACTGTGATTACCCACCCTCGGCACAGAACTAGGCATAAGTCAAGTGAGGATTATGAAGGCTGCATTCTTCGATGATTTTCAACCATTGTTTCTTATCCACCCACCACCACATGATATCAGGAAGGTGTGGGGGAAGCTGACTGAGGATTGTGGGATCTATATCCTTCCATGATCTTGGCTCAGGACCTCTCACTCCTGCCCATGCCCATGTGACATTAGGAGCATGAAGGGAAGGCAGCAAGGATCATCTAAGACCACTACAATCTTGACTTGGTTTCCTCTGTCTGCTACTCTATGCTGGGCAGGGGGAGGCTGAGCAAAGACCTGGAGGCTATAGATGCTCAGTTTTCTGCTTCTTTGAATCACAGGGTGAGAGGAGACAGAAAAGAAAGGAGGACTGTCCTTGCTGCTTGTGTTCTGATAGCTGTCTCACAGCAGTGCAGAAGTTGTGGTTGTGTGCTAGCTGTCAGAACACAGCCTACAGTGATTCTCCTCACTGGGCTTCCCCACCCCCTCTCACTACATACAGGAAAGGGGCTTAAGGAAGATTGTCAGGGTTTTCAGACACTCAAGAACCTCCCTTATCAATCCCCCTCACCTCAGGTCTTTGAGTATTCTTTCCATCCTGATCTCTCTTGATAGGACTGACACGTAATGGATGTAAAGCCAAATTACTGTTGACTCTCTGGGATGTGATCTTCATAGTAATTCCCCCCCCCATGGTGAAACACTGTTCCTGTCTTAATTTGAGCCAATCTTTGATCTCAAAGCTGTTTTTAAATACCAGGGCTCAGTTCTGCAGGTGAATACATGGAACTGCTAATCAGTAACAAAGCATCTGTAAACATGTACAAAGCACTGTCCTAAACACATTTAGATACAACATCCACCTCATATCTCACTGGTAAACTGTGAGTCAAGACTAGGTAGCATAATTTTTGGAAAGGCTTAAATGTTAGGCTCTGCTCTTTTTCAGATTAGACTAACATAATGTATTTAGGATTAGGGTTTTCAGAAAATTGTGTTGTTTTTCTAAGTTTAGTATGGGCATCGTGTTAAAAAAAAACTAGTGGCTTTTTTTTAAAAAAAAAAGTGGTGTTTTGGGTTCAGTAAATTGATTGATCTTTACATAGATCTAAACACTATGGCATCGTATCCTAATAGCTTCAGAATGTATTTGGGTCTTTGAGGATTTATTGAGACTGCTTTTGATGCCTACACTTCTTAGGAAGCTTAAGGGGGAAAGTAAGTACTGAAATTAAGGGCAAAACTACATGCTCTACTTACTGTGTAGCCCAGGGCTTCATCTTCCCTCTTTTCTTAAATTAACTACAAACATGATGGGGATGAAAAGGCTAGGGCAACCTTATACCTTCTGTCTGCCTGATCCCCTATAGAAAGGAAATGTATAGAAGGGCTGATAGTCAGTTTTACTGGAAGATCAACTCTATTGGGGTCCTCTTCTCTCAAATATTTCTAGTTGGCCCTTATAACCACTACTATTTCACTTTAAATGTTGATACCCTCTTGCTTTCATCATCTTTCTTTCCAATTCCTTTTGTATTCTGTGTCATATTATGTTTAGAGCGGAGTGGCCAAAATGTGGCCCTGGGGCCACATGCAACTCCCCTAAGGCTGTTCTTGTGGTCCTTGACTCCACCAGACTCCACAAATCAAAACTTCTCTGCTCCCAGATGAATTGCTGCTTCTATAAATGGGAATTCAGCTTTTCAGTGGGTTGCAGGGGTTTTCTGCACTATTTTTATCTGTATCTATATAAATTGTGTTTTAAAATTAGATGTGAACTTTCTCTCTCTCTCCTTCTCCTTTTTTTAAAAAAAATTTGTGGCAATTTTTGGAAGAAAATTAGCCCTTGTACCTGCCACATTTTTTTCATCCTTGTTTTACAGAGTAAGCCTATGGGCAGGGGCATCTTTCTACTATGTAATCTTCTATGCAATGTTTTTTTGTAAATAATAATAATAAGGAATAGAGTAAGAAATTTTTAAATAAATGAAAAGCCTTTTTAAAACAGAAGTTTTGACTGTCATCCATAAACCTGTTTTAAAACAGTCCTTATCTGGGGGTCAAATGGCTTTAGAAACATTATGTTTTGGGGACAGTACAGACAAGAAAAAAGAGTAAGTACAACATGTAGGTTGGCTTTGAGAAAGAGAGGGATCAGTT
This sequence comes from Ctenosaura bakeri, assembly GCA_948474755.1. Classification (NCBI taxonomy): domain Eukaryota; kingdom Metazoa; phylum Chordata; class Lepidosauria; order Squamata; family Iguanidae; genus Ctenosaura; species Ctenosaura bakeri. Next base: position 122,017 of record CAOLHI010002031.1, read on the forward strand.
AAAACAGTCAAAATAGTGAATGAAAGTTTCTATTGTAGTTTGGCTTCACCTATTTTCCTTAACAAAATCAAGCTTCAGAACAGGGTTTCCTACTTGCCAAGTTACTGATTAAAAAAAAAAATATGAGCAAAAAATTAGAGTTTTGTGGTTCCCAGCTGATAAAACACAGTCAAAAATTGGTTTAAGGCAAAGGTGCTTTAGGTCAAGAAGGAAAAATTTAAATCTGTCACACAGCCTACTTTATCTGCCATCATACTTCACAAAATATTAATGTGCTTGCAGAAAAGGAGGTGATTGTATGATGTTACACAGCATGAAATCATTCTACTTTCAAGCCACATTGGCATGAGTCTCTAATCAGCTAAAGAAATCTTATTATTCATCATTTTTACTTCATCCTTGATCCCATCCCAATCATCAGCTTTCTGAGCTTAAATCAAATACTGTTCAGCCCTTTGCACTCTGCTGGGGCTTGGAACAACACTGAGCAGAAACCATTTCTTTTCCAATGCTATGCAATTACTAAGGAATTTTAAATTAGCATCCTAAAATCCAACATCCTTATTAAAGAAAAAAGAAAAAGAGGATCTGTAGCTTCAGCTTGTAATGAGAAGGTCTTAGGGCAACATGCCAGTCATGGAATGCCTCACAGCAGAAGTGAGGCAAACTATAAACAAGTTATGCATTTCACAAAATATTTGTTTATGTACTCATAGACTTATTTAAGTGAACATTTCTGTAACACTAACTCCTAAATTCATATTAAAATTGCCTGTAAAAGCACTTAAAGTAGTTTGAAGAGTTGAAAGGTCTCTACATGACACCAAAATAATTACAAAGTGGACCCCTTCGACATTAGATTATTATAGCGCTTTGCTGCTACTTCAGCTACCATGCTTCCAAGAATCCTGGAATTTAGAGTTTCAGGAGGCACTGGAGCTACACCCTGGCAGAGGATTCTGAATACCTCAAAAAGCTAGAAATCCCAGGAAGCTATAGAATAGAACTATGGCAATTAAAAATCATATCAAAGTGCTATGCTATAAAAGTAGCCATTTACTGAATTTCATTTTGGCATCCCTAAAAGGACTTTTAAAGTTGATACATGAATGCAGTAACCAAGTCTCTTTTGGGCTTTGTAGGTTAAGACAGGCACTGAAAATTGAACCTAGAAACAAGCATTGGCAACGAGCAGAAATGAAAAGCATTGGCATGATATGATCAATGAAGACAGTTGCAGTCAACACATCTCCTGCCCTATTTTGTATGGCCCCTTCCACTCCTACTTCAATGCCTAATGCTGATTTCTGTGAAGTCTCTGCAGTCGTGGATTCCAAGATACATAAGGCCATCTTCAATACCTGATTCTTTGGAAAGATTTCCTGCCTCAGTTTGCAGAATGGGTCTATGCATCTGATGCTTCTGCTCCAGGCCTTATTAATTCCTTTCATAATACTCATCCTACTAAAACTTCTTGGCTGTGATGCTAACTTCTTTCATTGCCTTCACCAACTGTCTATGCATTTTTATTTTTTATTTTTTTGGAGAGGGCAGGATGTTGGGTTGTTCCACTGCCCCTTCATAATATAGTAGTAGGTTATGTAGTAGAATCAGCTTGAAGACTGTTAAGTAAACACTGCCTGGTACTGCCTTTGGTATGCATGAATACTGATAACGCTGGTTCCCAGGACCTTCAGATGTGGGAGGGGTCACTGGGGATCTTAAGCTCACTTACTTCCTCTTTGTCTTCAGACCACTCACTAAAGTCATTTGGTATTACATACCAAATAAACAACAATCAATGAGCTATTTGTGAGTGAATTCTGTTCCTAACATTTCTGAACTTTTTTCAAAGGAAGGGCTACATACAGTGCATTTGAGTAATGCAAACTAGAGTTTTCTAGAACATGGATAACTCTGGCAAGGCTCTCTCTGTCCAGATAATATCACTGTCAGTGGATCACCAATTATTTACCACATGATATATGGGACAATTTCTCACCAATACCTCTGGGCCAAATTAGATGGGTTGTTAATTGAAGGAACTGAATTCATGACCCTGTTTTTCATAATATAAATAGAAATTACAGAGAATCCTGAGCTGGGTCAGAACTGTGCAGGGTGAGGAAGAGAAGATGAACCCCTTTCCTGCTTCAGGGATGAAAGTTGCCCTTGAAATGCAACCAAGAGCTTTGTTAGGATTGTGTCAAAGAAAGCCAGAGTTAAATTTCCCATTTCCCATTACTGTCGTTCAAGGCCTGCTCAGGACTCACACCAGCTACAAAATAAATCAGTTCATCTGAATGCCCTCGCCATTCTACCCTCTCAGCCACTAGACCTGCCCACTTTTTCACCTGAACAGAGAGCAACCTTCCTGTGAATCTTTTCCATATACACGTTGATCTCCCAGCAGCTCTTGCAGACCTTGGCTACTTGTGGCAGCTGTGAGATGCCCATTAGCTAGTAAAGATAAGAGGCTCTGGGATGTAAAACTGGGTCAGCTGCCAACCTAGTTAACAATGCCCACTGGGGACTGCTAGAATTTGCTGTGGAATTTAGACAGATTTGTCAAGAACGACATTGATGTGAAGAAAAGAGACATCACAGTTTTTCTCGTGATGTGAATGGGATACAGGATCATTGGCTATATATGGAACTATGAACACCATAAGCATGACCATTGGGGGAAGTATCCCTGAGACACAGTGGCTCAAAGAATACAAATTGTTTCTCTGGCTGTTAATAGAAGATTTCTTCAAACAAAAATGAGTTCTTGACTCTTAAATGCAGATTTCTTTTCTAGCAACAGAAATGGACTTGGAGGACAAAAATATCAAGTATTTCCTGTCAACACAAACAAGTTCATAGTAATGGCATACACACCATTAATCCCATTTGGTTCATATTCTAGATTCTTTTTTAGTTGTGCCTTTAAAATGCTACCTTAAAAACGTTTCAAGATTTTAAGCCACCTTGACTTTTTTTTTCCTAAATGAAAAGTTGGCACATTCTTGTTGTTTTGTTATTTTCCATTTAATCTTGGATTTTTTCCATCTACTATTATTATTTGCCAATAGAAAGGCTACTGACTATCCTCTGCAGAAAAATTCTTTTTCATGCTTAACCAGTGTGAAAGTTTCATTTTCAACCTGTGATTGCAAAGGTCAGGCCCAATGGGAAATGCAAAGACTCCCACCACAGAGCCAGCCTTTTTTGCAATGCTTGAGTGTGGCAAATGTTTTCAAAATGTCAACTATAACTACATTCAGAAATGGTGATCATAACAGTCAAGTGAAAGAACTGTGTAGTCCTCAGTCAATTGATGATCCCTTGTACAGCTGTGAGTATCACATTTTAAGAAAGATGTTAGAATTCAGAGGAGTGCTCCAGACACAACGAAAGATGACTCCTCGGTGAAATGCTGAAGGAGCTCAGATAAAACCAGACAGAGATTGGTGAGGAGCTGCTCTGTGCTGACACTTTTCAAATATGTAGATCAATTCTGGGAGAAAAGAAAAAGATTTCTTTTACTTCAGCAAAAGATTGCTGAATACAGTACAGGAAAAGAAGCACAGCTGCCAGTTGTCTGTATACTATTTTCATCTTCTTTTCTTTTAGTTCAAATAGGTGAAAGTCAAAGTTATAATAAAAAAAGATCATCTCTTACTTTACATTGGAGGCATTGGATCTTGTCTCATATACAAAATAGGGATGTGAAGAACACCCACAAATTCTCTTCTCCTCAACAAGAAAGAGAAAATGGTTGATTTGCTTTGGGATTCTTTTGGGGGAGGCAGCTTTTGGGAATTTTTGCGTGAAAAATTCATGTGCACACACACAAAAAACACATTTTACTGGGAAAATGGTTTGGGTTTTTTTGGGGGGGGGAATTGGTATGCCAAAACATGGTTTTTTGCACAAAAACACTTTTGTCCAAAAAGTCCTGAAATACATGGATGCTTAAGGTGTTAATACATTCACCTGTATCCAATGATCCCATATCCTACTCACATCACAAGAAAAAACTGCCTATTTTCTTCACATTAATGCACTTTCTAAATTCTACAGAGAAGGGAAGGGAAGGGAAGGAAAGTAAAGGAAAGGAAAGGGGAAAGATAAGATTAGGTTTACAGAACCTCAGGTAATTAGGAAGAACACTTTTGAAAGTCTTTGTTTTTGCATTAGACAATGAAATAAGTGAAGATTTACATCCCCAAAGCAATAAGGATCAAACTGCTATACAAATTGAGAGAATAGCCTACGAGAAGAATATTTCAGACATGTTTGGAACAGATCTCTATGTTTGAAGCCTGACATCTTCAAAATATTCATGGAAAGACTGGAGAAGAAAATTTTCTCTGAATGAATTTCAGGGCTGCGTATGAAGGTCCTGCTGCATCAGCAAAACTCTGTTTGCAACATAAGATCCAGGCTCAGCTTTCCATGAGCAGAAGTGCTTCATACACAAAAGATGTTTCTGCATATTTGGGGGATCCATTCACTGAATCATACCTCAGTAGTGTCCCACAACCTTCAATGCAGAATATTCAAAAGGCTGCAGAGGGCACCATGAAAATGAAGCACAAGTCTATTATGATGAGCCAATGGCACTCAGAACCAAAGCGGTGTATTGGTTTTAGCATTCAACTATAACTCTGGAGTCCAGTGTTTGAATCCCTACTCAGGCATGGACACTTGCTGGATGAGTCAGGGCAAGTCATACTCTCTCAGCCTCAGAAAAAGCAAACCCCCTCTGAACAAATCTTGCCAAGAAAACCCCATGATAGGTGCACCTTAGGCTTGCTGTAACTCAGAAATGACTTGAAGGCAATGCAACAAGAACAGTTTCACTTAGCTAAATCTGAACGCAAACTATAGTCTTTTTTCTCTATGACTTCCCAGTCTTTTCTGTGACTTCTGGTTTTCTTGCAGATATGCCTTTTCTTCTAAGCAAATCTTTTTAAAATAACTTCTCAGTTTGTAGTATGATCTATTTTAGCAAATAGCAGATATATTTTCCAATCCTGTATGGCTCAGCCTAACATATTAGTTCCACATTGTAGACCTGTGCCATTCTGAATCAATTGCCACCACCCCCTGGACTTACGATATAGCCTTTTAAGCTCCTGCCCACAACAGCTGTTCTATGCTTCATGGGGAGTAAACAAGATCAGTCCAATCTGATTATGTCATGTCCTGTAGCCAGATATGAAATGATTACTGAGCTCTGCCAAAATCTTCCAGAGGTCTCAGCACTGTCTGGCTATGTCTGGCTACAAGACCATAGCCAGAACTTCTCTAATCCTACTCACTCCCCACAAGGCATGAAGCAGCCAATGAAGGAGTCTTCTAAGACTGCAATAAATCTGGGGGCAACTTGGGGTGCTGAAGAGGAAGTAAGGAAATATCAATCTCCACAGTGCCTTAAAAAAGGACATATACAGCTGTAAACATATCAGTTCATATGCCACTAACTGGATACCAGTCATTCTTTCCATGTTGACTTTCATTTGTTTTCCAGTGACATTGATTGGGATGTACATATGCACAAATGGTTATTCTGTTTCCAGCAGGAACATGTTGGATGTCTCTGGAAGCATGGCAGCACTAATCATTAAAGGGATATACTGTTTTCTCCCTAGCGTCTGTTACTCACAGATATATTGTTTTCAAATATGGAGGGTCTTTATAGATACTAGCCAAGGATAGACTTATCTGTCAGTTACTCTAATGTTTCAAAAAGCCATGTAACTTAGTTAACAGGACCACATCTCATGGTAATGAAATCCCTAAGTCAATTAATTACATATTCTATGGAGAAGTACTTCATAATAATTTTTTTCCCAATCTTCGTCCTGCTCTCAATCAAGTTTAATTGATTCTGGCATTTTAGTATTATGGGTGAGAGAGTTGCTCTGCAGCCACCAGCCTTTGGAATGCCAATGGAAGTGCTTAAAATGCCACCTTGACATTGACATGTGAAAAGCCACTGTCATTCCTGAGTATGCAGACTGCATACAGGGCACTGAGAACAGTCCCTAAGCTACAGAAAAGGAAACACTGCTGTAAAATCCAAATGAGTTGCAAGGAGTAGAAGAAGAATCTGGTCAAAGTCCTCTGCAAAACAGTATTCACAAAATACAGAATTTTAACTGTCTAGTCCATAAAGAAGCAAGCTTTTGGACCTTTTTTTAAAAAAGATATTTTTTAGTAGATTTCATTACACTGTCAAACTTGAGCCCAAGCTATCTGAAAGTCCATATCTTCTAAGATGAACCCGTGTGACCTCTGAAATCTTCAGGAGAGGGCCTTCTTTCAGTTTCATTGCTTCCACAGGCACATCTAATGGGATCATAGAAGAAGTCTTCTTAATGCTGCTCTTGAGCTTTGATCTACCCTGTCTTTGGAGGTTAGGATGGCTCCCCTCCCCCACTGTTGTCCCATCACTAAGACCCTTTCCACAGTTCACCTGGTTGCAGAGACATCCATGTGGGTCCTGGTGTTGGCTCTGCCAGGAGGGGAGCATGACAGGAATGCACTCCCTGTCGCGCTCCCCTCCTCACCAGCTGCCTCTCTGTTTCAGGAAGTGAGATGGCCACACCTCTTCCTGCTGCAGTGCAGCTGGGTAGTTTTCCAGGCTGTTCTGGGGCAGGAAGCACAGCCATCACACTTCCAGGGCCTCCGCAGACAATGGTGGCACAATTGCTGATCATTGACAGGGAAACCCATCAACAATCTGTGGTATGATCACACTGTCTGGGAACTGGAGAAGGACGGGACTGTGACAATGTCGTGCATAAGCATCATCACGGTCCTGTCCTTCTCCTGTATCTCTGGCAGATTGGGAGGGTGGAATGGAAAGCACCTAAGTAAAAACTTTTCTATTCTGACAGGCTGATAAGAATTGACCTCAGTGGCTTTGAATAGTCTATTGCTCTCTTGATGTTTCTCTTCTGTGTTTTAATAGATTTGCTTTAAATAGTTTTACATCCATAACATTCAACTTTTCACATATTTCTATTTATATCTTTTTATGTGTCTAAATACCCTAAAGGTCCAGATACTGTCTGATCTTGAACACTAAACAGGGTCAGTCTTAGTTAATCCTTGGATTGGAGACCACCAAGAAATACCAGGTGTTGTAGACTGTATTTCAGAGGAAGGAACTGGCAAAGCTATCTCTGAATATTCCTTGCCTAAGAAAAAACTATGAGCTCCATCGCATCTCTGTAAATTGACAGGTTACTTGAAGACACATGGACACACATATACATATCCTTTTATTTGGTGGTGCAGTGGTTAAATGCTGGTACTGCAGCCACAAGGTTGTGAGTTCAGTCCTGCAGGACTCCAGGTTGACTCAGCTTTCCATCCTTCTGCAGGTCAATAAAATGCGGGGGGGGGGCGCAATTAGCTAACACATTGTAAACCACTTAGAGAGCACTTAGCTGATAATTGGTATAGAAATGAACATGCTATTGCTATTGCTAAGTTATTTAAACCACACTGAGTCCCAGTTTTGGGGAAAAGGTCATACAGAAGCGAAACAACAACAACAAAAAATGACAACCAACCAACCTCCTAGATCAAATGGTTACAAATACAAATACATAACTATATACTGTCTCCTGACCCGACTTCCCAAACCCACCTTAAGAGTCATCAACTCTGTTCTGTGGGTTTCCATCCCTCCCCTGCCAGTGAGCTGCAGTGCAATGTGTACCTTAATAGAAGTTCTGCTTCTGATTGTTGCACCACAGCTCACTGACAGGAGGGGGCTGGAAGCATCACCCTGAAGCACTTCAATGATCAGAAGAACAGTTCTTCAACACTCAGTTTGGCTAAGGCTAATGAAGATTAAGGTAGCTTGAGGGGGAAATTTGCACTCATTGGCAAAAGAGCTATGATTGTAAGCATGAATACAAAACAGTTACAAAACTTGCGAAGGGATGATATATGGTTTCCTGTTCTGTTGCCTTCCGCCAGAAGACAAAGGCCAACATCCCTTTTTTAAAGGTAGGCCTTAAGTTATATCATCTGGCTTGCTGATGAAGGGGGTCTGTCCGTTGAGTGTTGGTTTTGTGTTATGTTTCAATTGAAATTTCATTTTGAGTCTGTATTTTGTTATTATTCTTACTCAAGATGAACATTGGTTTTGGCTGAAAAACAGTGTATAAATTAAATAAATGAAATACATCAAAATTTGGAGCTCCTTAGCTTTCTCAGAAAAGACTGAATCAAATTTCCAAGGGAATGAAAAAGAAATACTCCCATCTAATTGAATAAGTATTAAATCAAAGTCATGAATTTAATGATCCCCTTCACATATGTTCTGCTATCCTCATGAATATGTATATCTATTTCCTTTCCCTGGATATAAGCTATCTATGTGTTTCTATTGCCATTGCTTACAAGATTCCATGGCAGCATTTTTATCATTGTAGGTCATTTCACTTACAGTGATTTCACTTAACAGTGATGAATGTCTTGATAATAAAAACAATGTCAAGTTATATGTACATGGATATATATTCTTTTCAGGACCTCTGCCTTTATGGAGTGATCTATTGCATTACACCCGGGCTGTGGAGATAACAGAGAGGACATTTAGAATGTTTTGCATAATATAAAACCATAAAGCCCAGCTGCTCCTGTGAAATAAGACTGGGTTGGAGAACATGTTATGTGTAGTTCCTACAGAAAAGCATCTATATTCCATAAGGAGATAGCCAGAGACAGTAATTAGCTGTGAAACTAGTTATGAGTGGAATAATAATGTCCATTAGGCTAAAAGGGAATGTAATAAGTAAAATCTCAGTCCTCCAAGGATTACAGTATTAATATTGAAATATAGTCACTTATGAAGAGTGATGATAAAAGAATAAATAGTTTAGGTATGTGTCTATGTAAATGAATGGGTATTATCAACACTAGACTTTTGAGACCAAGAGGGAAGGGATATGTCAATACAAGAATTCAGCAGCAGGATGGGAAAACTTAACTGATGGAGAAACATAATTCTACTACAACCCCCACATACCCTTTGATATCCCTGGCCCTGGACGTCTCAGCTGGGAGCTGGCTTCACCATCCCAAAATGGATGAGGTGCTGAATGAGCAGCCCAATCAGAAGCTGGCTTCTCCAGCATCATGTCCTGTTAAGTTGGAGAAAATACATCTTGAAGTCCTGACTGAAGAATATACTTCTTGAATCACCTGATGGAGTATGCTGCCTCGAAGTGTGGTAGAGTCTCCTTCTTTGGAGGTTTTTAAGCAGAGGCTGGATGGGTCATCTGTTGGGAATGCTTTGAAGTGTGTTCCTGCATAGCAAGGGTTTGGACTGGACAGCCCCTGTGGTCTCTTCCAGCTCTATAAATCTATGATTCTATGGTTCATTTAGTAACCAACTTTACTTCCCCTTTTTGCATCTCACCATTATCTCCATTTAATGGCTAGGAAAGAACACAGAGAGATATCCCTGCTGGGGCAGGACTGGGGGTGGATGGAGGAGAAGAGACTTCTTCAGCTTCTGCCTGCTCGATAAGGAAACTTTGAAGTGTAGAATAGTCCTGGGCCCAGACTTTGCCTGTAGAATGCTTTTGCCATCTGATATTTGTTGTTGTGTGCCTTCCAGTCATTTTCAACTTATGCCCAGTAGTGACCCTAAGATGAACCCACCACGGGGATTTATTGACAACTTTGCCATTGCCATCACATAAAGATACAGGCATTTAGAGAATGAAGAGACATGAGTCAAAGTCAAGAGGCTGTCTTGTGCATGCCAACTTCTGCATGCAGAGGGATATCTTTAGTGCTTCTTACAAGAGAGAAGTACAATGAGCAATGCCTTGAAAAATGGCAAGGAAAAGGCATATAATACAGTTAGCCTTTCACATTTGTGGGTTTCACTTTTGCGGATTTGATTATTCACGGATTATTTGCTGTCACCTCTGCTGCTGCCCTATGCCATTTCTAATAGAGACTGCAAGCCTTGTGAGACTGAGACACTGGGATTGAGGCTAGTAAATCCTCCTTAAAAATGGTGTGGGGAAGCAGTTGAGGTGGCAGTAAGCCCCACCAGCCACCCACTTCTGCTTTGTGAAAGAACCTTGATGCCTCCAAGGAATCCATGGTGGGTTGTATATGGTGATCATACTTTTTGTTTGTTTGTTAAATATGGTTTAGGAGGGCCTAGAGTTATTTACGGTTTTTCCACTTTCATGGGGGCCCTGTGCCCCTAACCCTAGCAAATGTGGAGGGATGACTGTAACTTCAGAACAGCTGAATAGACTGCTGGCTGTAGCTTCACCCAGTTGACTGCAGTATAAATAAGCTCATTATTTGTAGGAGGAGGCTGGCCCATCTGATGTCATGGGGGCAGCAAATCTGCTCTGGTTTTTAGTCTGAATTTTAAAGGAGCTATCTGGTGAATCTGCTCCAGTTTTTAGACTTAACTGTAGACATCAGGCTAAAACTGGAAGCAGATTCACTGCTTCACTGCCAATGAAGGTACCAGCTTCTATTGATTCACACCATTGCACCTGACTTTTATGGTCATTGCGTAGGGTGTTATTCTCTCCTGACCATGGAACAACTAAAATTTCCTTAAAAAAAAAAAACTTTGTAAGCAGCAGAGTTCCCCTCCCAACACAAGCATTTTTATGTTGTTCAACAACAGAGAGAGGTGAGTGGATACACGCCTAGTTATTCTCCTGTGGCTGGATGTACTTCAAGGATGTCAACTGCAGAGGGATCATAGCAAGCTCCCCAGAAAACTCTGCAGTTACCTGTTGCACTGTGTCCAGTGGATCCTTTGGCACAACAAATCATCAACAGGTTAAGTTTAAAAAATGCTTTTAAATGATAGAGAAAGTAGAACAGAGATGGGGCCTGCTTAACCTCCCATGGCTTAACCTCCCATGGAGGGGAATGTTACAATACTTGAACTGTTTGGTCCCTCTGTTTTAAATCTCTCATGCTTTAAACAGGTTATTTTTCCAGCACTCTTCATCTCTCTCTCTCTTTCTCTCTTTCTGTCTCTCTCCTTCAATACTTTTTTTTAAAGAATGTAATTGAACTGTATTAGTCTAGATAATCGTCTTGGATGTTTCAAAATGAAGCATTTAATGGTATACTGTTTGATTAATGAGCTCTGATTAGTTATTGCTCCATGTTTCAGAACCATTTATAAAATCAATGAGTTGTGACATTCAGGATAACACCAGCAGATTCTCTACCCTGACCATCTCAAGAAGGACATGGACAAAAAAAGAGTTAGAGCTCCTTTTCCACTATAAGTCATAACTGTGTATATCAGTGTACATTTCAAGAGGATCTACTGGCATAATTTGACATGAGCAAGACCTCAGACTGGAGAACATGTTCTTTGAGATACTTCCACTTCCATAATGTAATGAAGGATCAAACTGATGCCCCTTTTCTCTCTCTCTCTTGAGCCTTTATGAAAAATAATAAGACACTGGAATCTTCTGTTGCTGATGTCTGTTTTGTTACGCTTCATTTTAAGGCAGACTCAGAAGCCACATTTTTTTTATAATTGATTTTATTATGATTACATCGTATAAAAAAACATTTCTCATTGTACATTTTACCGAACTATTACAGCATCGTTCACACCTCTCTGGATTTCAATACTGTTACTTCATTGACATATCAACATTTATGCATCGTATTACATTGGTTAACATACAAGATAGATCCTACTTTTCATCCCTACTTTAAATGTTCCATGATATTACACTGATTTTTACTTCTAGCTACTCATGCTACCATGAATCAAGAATTGTTGCCTGTCAATACCCAACCCATTTCCAGAACAATTTGCCATTCTTTGTTAATGTCATCATCTGATTTTCCTTTTAATCTCTGAGAGACTATATCTGCATTTTGATTTTCAATGAAAGTTGCCCACCATTGCTCTATTGTAGATATCTGCTCAGTTTTCCATAGCCTTGCTATCCAATACGGGCTGCGTAATCATATACAGCATTATTCTCCAATATTTCTTTGCAACAGTTCCATCTAACATATGTGTCATATTTAATAAGTACAGTTCAGATTTCTTATCAATTTGAACCCTCAATATTTTACATATAATATTATGTATATCATTCCAATATTTTTTAGCCTTAGGACATGACCACCACATATGAAATAGTGTTCCAAAGTTCTCATGACACTTCCAACAATGCCCTGTTCTCGTATTATTTATCTTCTTTAATTTTTCTGGTGTCATGTACCATCTATGAAAAAGCTTGTAATAGTTCTCTTTTAGGTTCTGAGCTGCAGTAAATTTTTGTGTCCATTGCCAGCTCCGCTCCCAGTGTTCTAATTGAATTGGATGTCCGACATTTTGAGCCCATGATATCATTGCTGATTTGACTGTCTCATCTTCTCTTTCTTGGTATAAAATCTCTTGATATAAATGTGATAGTAAGTGAGGTGGGTTTTCCCGCAGTAACTTCAACATTCTCCCTTGCTCTTTTTGTTCTATTCCATAAATTTTCACATCCACCTGGAATCTCTCAAATAACTGTCTGTAAGAGAACCAGTTTAACTTTATTCCTTCTGATTCCAATTTTTCTCTTGATTTCATTTTTAAAAGATTCAGATTTGTCTTTTCTAATATGTCATCATAACACAACCACTTATCTGAGTCAATCCATCTTCCAAAGAAGGCTTCTTGAGGGGACACCCATGTAGGTAGCCACATTTTTTAAAAAATATGACCAAGCTCAAAATAGAGAGAATGAGAACATGATACAGTTGGAACAAAAGCCTAGTCTTTTCAAGGTGCTCTCAAGATTTGTTTTCCCAGCCTTTATTTTTACATTTTAAATTTAGTTTACAAATATAAAATTCTTAATCTACTTTCAGTTGAACAAACACTTGCAAAGGGAGATGACTTTTAAAAATAAATAGTCACCAGATGGCTGGTGAACAGAAAGCTTTAGGAAGGATTAAGAGCAGGAATATTGAAACAGGAAAACAAAGACAGGTAAATATTCAGACATGGCTAGTTACGAGTATTTCATTCAGATCTCAGTTCCAGAACATAAATGTGGCATACTTCCCCCACTTTAAAAAAAATAATGTGAAATGCTTGTTTCAACTCCTATGCCCACCTGTTCTTTCTAACAGAGATGCCTTAGTTCTTTCTGGTCAGTATCTTTCTGGAACAATCTCATATGGTAATGCAAGTTCCTACTGAAGCCAACAACTAACCAAAGAATCCAACCAATGCCAAGGAGCACAATAGACAACAAGATAAGGTATTACACAGCAGTTGCTTCATTACACAATCAAATACTCCTGGCAAGAAGACAGGGTTTATACCACAGCAGGGAAGGTTTGCAACTTACTGTATCAATTCAGATTTGTACAAATGTTCAGATGTGAAACCCTGGCTAAGCTGTTCATCATACAGGCTAGCAGTGATTTACGGCCAGACCTATGCTGTTGCAACTCACTTTTATGGCCTTTATATAAGTCAGAATTCTGACCGTGTGTTAGCAGCCATGCACCCCCACACTTTGATATGGTCTAATTGGCAAATATTAATTGACATGAAATTAAGTTATATGCACATGGCTGAAAACTCATTTTACTCTGAAATCTGCTGTGTCAAAACCTTTCCTCCCTTTACTTTCAGCTAGCCTTGTGTGATATTTTGGATCCTGTGTGTGGGTTGATTGAAGCTTGCATCAATAAAACACATTTTAGTTTATTTTTGAATCTCTGGCTGGTTCTTCCTTGTGCAAGACCCCATAAACATTGATGTCAAAGATCTAATTATGTTACTCCCCTCTTGCAGGCCTCCTAATTTAAGCTAATAATTCCCCACCTTTGAGTGGAGGTACTGGCATCATGGGTGAACCACTGAGTCACCCACATTTTGGGGTAACACATGCAATAACAAAAATCCCCAATTCTTACCTTGTAAGCAGTTCAATCTGTCCCCAACATGTTCATTTTTGTATTGTCAGAGAGTAGGGGGAGGTCTAGAGGAGATGTGTCCAGCATTGCATCTGCAGAGAACTTGCAAGGGACCCTGGAAGTCTCTGCAGAAACCTATTGTGTACTGAGCTACAGAAAAATAGTTGGACATATCCCCATTCTTCCCCTCTGACAGAACAGAAGTGTCCATATGTAGGGTCTATACTGCTTACAAGATGAGTTTATGGGGACAGGATCAGGAAGTGTAGCTATGGAGACATAGATATGTGATTCTCCTGATGTAGAATCTCTGCCACAATCACAAAGAAGTCTTGTGTTCAAGATTTATACAGATTTATACATATTGGGAGGGTTGAGCATACCAAGTAGTAACTCAGACACAAATGTAAGCAAATGAATTTCCCCACATTGCATGTGCAAGCATGGAAGGACTTTGACAGTGTTCCATGAACAAAGATATCACCAATAACACAGAGACAAATTTTGGCCTGTTTGCATAAGATATATAGGGGCACTGTTTATCAGCTGTGCATTGCCTCCAAATTCCCCTCTTGCTTGGGCTGAGAGATGACTTGCACATTATTTTTCTTGCATAGATCTGGCCTTGAGTGCGGAGAGGATTTATTTTCTTTCTTTCTTTCTTTCTTTCTTTCTTTCTTTCTTTCTTTCTTTCTTTCTTTCTTTCTTTCCTTTCCTTCCTTCCTTCTTCCTTCTTTCTTTCTTTCCACATTTCCCCTACAGTGCTTCCATTTGTTTCAACGGGTCTGTTTTGGCTATACAAAATGAAGTTGTCTGAGATTGTAGATCATAAACACAGCCCGGGGGAAAGACTGAAGAGATCTAAATTCATTCAAGGATTCTGAACCAGATCAGTTTTCCTGTTCTGGCAATTTTTAAAGATAACATTTATGAAGAAGAAGAAAAAATCCTGCTGTTAAGGCCAAACTATATAGAAAATTAAAATGGAATTTGTGTTCAAGACTTGTACAGACAATATATGGAGCAGGTTGAGCATATCATAGGGATGTAATTCTTTGCTAATTTTATTTTCTAGGGAAGCAAAGCATAATTTTAGCTTTTTTTTCCTGCTGCATGAACTGCATAATTTTTGAAGAATATTCATTGTACAGGACTTCTTTTGTGCAAAATTCACACATGGGGTGTGAACACTCAATAACACATTTTTCATCATGTTTTAAAAATATTTTTTTCCTGTTATTATTTCCATCCCTACCAGAGTCTTAGGAACAAGGTTCCCTCCTTCCCAATCTGAACATTTTGTCTTGAGAACACCCAATGTACTGCAACGATCGTCAGGATTAAATTTACAGGAGATAGGTAGATTCTTAGATGAAAGAATTGTTGCTAGCATAACCTGTATTTACATAGGCATTGTTAAATAAAGATAGTTTCTGAGGAGGATCACCAGGTAAATTCTGGTAGATCCATTTATTAATACACTTTATCAAAACTATCATGATCTAGTGACAAGGCAGTTCTTGACTCCAAGGAACAGCAGCAGCAGCAGCTGAGCAAAAATATTCAAATTGTCCTGAAATTGTGTTGTCAACCTGGTCGCTTTGAGAATTACCCTTGGCTCAGAAGCCCAATTAATCTGAAAATGCTGTCAACAAAGATGTCGCCTGTCACAGTATTTCTGGGATGTAGGCACCTGTCTAAAACACAGCGAATGAAATAATCTTGTTCATTTGCATAGACCAACATATGGTAAAGGGCTGCATTTTGTCCTGACTCAACTCAGGATGCTTTACATTGTATGTCCAATTCTCTGTAGGAGGGGCAGACAACTTGTTCAGGGATAAGTTCCAATTAGGCACATATAAAAAATCAGCTTACTGCATACCTGCCTAAACAAACTAACATTTTTAATAGATAGATTTTTTTAAAAAAGCATTCAGCTACAAACTGTAAATCCCAGATTATGGCCATTGAATATGCTGTGATCTCTTCATGCTCCTCCAAGTGAATGTATACCCCCAAGTGATTTTTTGCTGGATATTCACAGATATTTGTGCCAGAGATTATACCAGCCATTTTAAAAAGAGGAACAAAAATAAAGATTGGTCTGTCAGTTTGCATCAGTTTGCCTGGGAAAGTACTTGAACAAAATGTATAGAAGTGGGCTGTAGGATTTTATCTCAACTTTATTACAAAAACAAAACAGCAGCAACAACAAAGAACACTGTTAAACTGACCTCCTCACCAATGATCCAGTGTAATTTTTGTAGAAAGTTTGAATCCTAAATTAAACCACTTTTGGTATCTTATAGTATGCTAAATATGTTAAGAAAAACAAAATGTAGCTGCTTTTTAAGATAGGCATGCACATTCTTGATTATAGATTGGGAATGAGGCTGAGCAAGCTTCACTCTTTCTCTTTCCCCAATAAGCAGTGAAACATACCCCATTTCCCCTTGCCTGCTGTTCTATGAGTTCCTCCCAAATGTCCGTGCCAGCTATCTTTGTGGTTGTCTGCTTTTTTTCTCCTTGTCTGTTGTCATGCTTGTTTATTTTAATTTTTTTTTCCACATTTTAATCAGCCCACAGTTAAATGGAAAGTATCACAGTGACTTGCAAACACAACACCAAATGTCCACTTTGAGTCAAGTTGTACAGCCTTGCACATAGAGTAATATTTTTCAGCACAGTCGCTTCCCACAGCTGCATGTCATTGCCTGTGTGAACTTTCCCTAGGTGACTGCAGCTCTCAAATGGACTACCATATAAGACACAATTATTGCAGCCATAGAGCTTGTCTTGTTGATTCCCTGCAAACGAACGTCTCTGTGCATTTTTTAAAAAAACGTTATTTTGGTCACGACAATGAGAAAACATTTCACTCTTTTCCTTGCTTCACTTATGCAGGCCTCTTAAGGTCTTTTCTTCCATCATCAGGTTGTCTTCTGTGTCTAAATATGTACCAGCACAAATTGGCAGAATTCCTTCCTAATATGGGGATGTTTTGCATTCCCTAGGCAATTAGTTGTATAATCATAATTATTTTTTCTGCTGGGCAGATGAGACAGATAACACCAATCTCCCCCTCTCCTCGCCACCTCTTTAGTAGTGTGAGAGCAGAGATGGGAATATTCAACTCCCTGAAGGCACCATCTGGTACTATCATGCATGGGGATAACTACACAAATTACATACCGTAAGGAGATACTTCCTACTTCTTCTTTCTGCCTACATCCTCAACTACATCCCTCAACTACAGCCTACATCCCTCTCCTTCTCATTTATATCATTCCATACTCTCTCAACACTTCCATAATCTTGTTGTCTTCCTGCTTTTATGGAACATACAACAATCACAAAGAACTAAACAATGACTGACAAGGGGAAAGGAAAGTGGCACTTTGAAGGGTTTATAATATGAAGATAATGTGAAGGCAGGAGTGCATGAGGCAGTGTGGGGATTTACATTTAAAGTGCTCATGGTGACTGACAGAAGCAACCCAGGAAGCCACCTTGAGGAGCATATTAACATAACTTGGAGAGATGCCAGGCCACAGAAAGCACTTGTTTACCCATCATTAATGAGTTAACTTCCAATGTCAAAGAATGCATCTTTGGTTTGTAAACAACACACACAGTTTGAAAAACTTGACGGACTGGTTGCAAGCAGGAATGGACTGCTCAGTTCAGACTTATCTGCCTCAATGATTGTATTCCCTAGCCATTAAAATAGAAGATAATAGCAAATTCTGGTGAAGATAAAGGAACAAAGAATTTACATCTCCTTCAAGACCTTAGGTTAGAACATAGGTTACAGATGAGCATTCCTCTGCCAAAAACCCTACAAAAATCATTTTTTAAAAACTACATATTCCCCAGAAATTGACTTCAGTACATGTAAGAGTAACAAGCAGTGAAGAAGAAGCATGCAGGGCTGTGTGTGTATGTGTGTGTGTGAGAGAGAGAGGGACAGAGATTGAAAGGAGGGAGGGTAGAGAGGAAAATGAGTTTTGTGACCACAGGTTCACCATCCAAACAGAGTGCTTTGGGATGACTGCATAGGCTGCATAGCACTTGAAGATTCCAGGGGCCCTTTCACACAACAAGGTTTTAGCACTATGATTCCTATGGAATCCTGGGATTTGTAATTTCCATGACATTTTTAGAATTTTCTATGAAAGAGATCTACTGAGCCCACAAACTATTACAGGTCCATATGATTCAGCCACAGCAGTTAAACTGATATCAAATTGCTATAATTGTGCAGTATAAAAGGGTCTAAGCAGTGTCTTGAGGAGTAGCATTAACTAGGAGATCCTTCTATGAACTTCTGATCATTGGGTGATTGCTAATACCCGCCACAACTTCTTTTCTATTTTCTCTCATAGAATATACAGGCAATGTTAGAATGGGGTGTGGTAGGGCAGTTCTATGGTCCAAAGACAACTGGTCTCTCCAATCTCAGTGGAGCATGTATCTGCTCCAGCTATTAATCCATACTTTAAAGGAGCTATCCAAAGTGCTGAACCTATTTTGGGAATGGTTCAGACTTTGAGGTTCAGACTAAAATCTGGGGTGGATTCACCATACCATTCATATTGGACCCACCAGCCACCTCTGCTATAGTCTTGATCTAGTTTTAGCCTTGAAATTATAGCAATCCATTTCTTTAAACAAAATAAAACAGAAATCCTAAAATAATTTTCCACATGTTGTCTCATCCCCCTACACCTATCATCCTAACTTTTTTTTCCCCAGGATAACTACATAGGCACACATCTACAGTAAAAGGCATTTTCAAGAAAGTTGCTTGCAAAACCATAGGAGAGGGAAGTCCTTTTTAATCTCCAACTAATAACTCTCTCTCTGTCCACAGACACACACACACAGAGAGCAATCTACTTATTTGTCTGAAATTGGTGAGGTTTCATCCTCATGGAAGAAGCAATTTCATCTAAAATATAACTAGTTCTACCAAGGGTGGGGTGATGGGACAATAAAAAAAAAGTCTCAGTTTCTCAAAAAATGAAGACCCTAGCACAGCATTTTGGCTTTTCTTTGCCTCAATTGGTTCTATGATAGCTGCAGATTCCAGCTACCTACATAAAAGAGCCATTTGTTTATTTCCTTATAATTGTCAAAAGCAATTCTCAAAGATTTGGATTTTTTGAAGCTTTTTTGGACCTGAGTTACAGTGTTTTGGACCCAAAGTAGTCTGAGGTGATATAAATCACTACCTGAGGTACCAAAAGAGATTCTGAAGTGAATCTTCCTTCCATGAACACACCTAAACTGTTTTGCTTTTTGTGTTTCTGTTCAGCATTTCAAAATCTCTTGCTGTTCCACAACTCCCTTTTGTTACCTGACCTTTCCTTGGTGCCCATGCATAGTCTGCCATTGCTGGAGGCCTTTCTGGTCTTTTGCCTCTTCCTCCTTGCCCTTTGTTTTTTTTTTATTAGGAATCCGCTTTGGTGTTTGTTTGTTTGTTTTGTTTTGTTTTGTTTTTATGAAGCTTCTTTTAGCCTGACCTGTCCAACCAACATACACTTGTTTTTAAAATAAGCCAGATCTCTTTTTTGCCAAGGCCTCTAAAGACTACAATTTGTGCCAGTCAAACTGACAAGGTTGCCTTCTGATTTCTGGTCAGGTGCAGACCCTGCGGCACAGTCTGTCTTGTCCAAGGTCAAAGTAGTTAGAAAGGCAACTCAAGTCTCCATTTAAGAAAGAGCAATCCATAGGCATAGCCAGGGATGGAGGAAAGTCTTAATTCAGTGCTGTTCTCCTGGGTTCTTCCCTGAAAGTCCAGGGTCATCAGAAACAGCCTGCTCCTCTGTGCCACCTGGCTCTAGAAGTTCTGGATCTTCATCCAAAGAAGATCCTTCTAGTGCTGGGATGATAGCTGCCATGTGCACATTTACAAATGTCATGGCTTCATGGTTTGTTGGTTTGTTTTCAGTGCTGAATTGAGCAAAGGCACAGGTCAATTCTCAACAAAAGCCTGCTCAAACAGCTTACATACCACTATGTTATCTCCTTTTCTCCTGTCCCCATACTGTTTTGAAGTTAATGAGATTGATTGCATCAATCACAATAAAAAGCCTATCCAAATGGTTTGCATACCAGTGTGATACCACTTTTTACCCTGTTCCCATGTTGTTTTGATGCTATTGAGCTTAATTATATTAGGATGAGTTGCAAAAAAAAAATTAAAAAAAATAAATCAGAATGAAATAATCACTACATGAAATTCCAAATCAATATACATATATATATATTTAAATCACAATGAAATAATCATTACATGAAATTCCAAACCAAGAAATCTTTTAAAAAATGTTAAAATATTATATCTATGAACCAAGGTATTTTAAAAGCCTGGAAAGATATTTTGAAAAACTCTTCTTGACATTGGAAAGAGATCAGAGGACAGGCCTCTGGCAAACCTCTTTGGAAACCAAGAGGCAGACTTTTCTATCTACATTCTTATGATCTTGGAAACTTTTGTAGCAAACTTTAACATTTCCATGAGATTTTTGCCATTTCACAAAAAGCCAATGTGATTCTGGGCTGCATCAATAGAAGCATAGCGACTAGTTCAAATGAAGTAATAGTATCACTTTATACTGCTTTGGTCAGAGCTCACTTGAAGTACTGCGTCCAGCTCTGGGTACCACAGTTCAAGAAGGAGATTGACAAATCGGAATGTATCCAGAGTAGGGCAACCAAAATTGTAAAGGGCCTGGAAATCATGCCCTGCGAGAGGCTCTCGCGTCCAGGGTCTTCTGGTTCCACACAAGCTGCCTGCTCATGCAAGACCCCCACCTCTTCCTTCTGCAGCACAGCCTGGGAGTTTCCCAGGCTGCGCTGGGGCAGGAAGCATGACTGGCATGGCTTCAGAGGCTCCGCACACCAGGTAAGTGTGCACGGGGCCCAGAAGCAATGTACGATCGTGCACCATTTTCGGCTTCTAGACGAAAATGAAATATGTGTGATCGGCACCTGCCGACACCTGGAGCATCGTGCGATTGTGAGTGCATCATGCAGATCGCTCCTCACAATCGTGCAATACTCCAGGCGCCCTTTCGCATCGAAAATGCCATGCAGAAAGGGCCTATGATTCAATTACCAGATTACCCTTGGTGTCTCTTTGAGCGCTACATTTCTTTGTTTCCATGATGGTCAAGCATGAATCGTGGCACCCAAAAATGGATATAATATTCCAAGTAAGGTCCCACCAAAGCAGAATAGAGTGATACTGTTACTATTACTTCCATTGACCTAGACGCTATATTCCTATTGAGGCAGCCTAGAATTTCATTGTTATTTTTTAGTTACAGCTACAGTGATGCACAGATAGTCACAACTTGATGATTCACAGCTAAAGCATCCCTGAAGGATGGCCATCCAATCTCCAGCCATCCAACTTTTGGCTAAAAGCTTCTAGTGAAGGAGATCCAACATCTTCTGAAGTAATCTGCTTCATTGTCTAAAAGTTCTCATTATCAGAAGGATGGAGTCTAGCCCTGTCAAGTGAAAATCTTAAAATAAATTGTCAAAATATACACACTGACTGGCTTTTATTGAGTATTCTGTCATTATTGGGAGCGGGTGGGGGGAGTGCTGAGCTGAAACAGAAGTCCTTGAGAACATTACCAATTTTGAGTTTGGATACATAGACCTGGGTCTTTTCCACACTGCACTGTTATGGTGCTATTATTCCACTTTCAACATCCTGGGGAATTCTGGGGTTTGTAGTTTACTGAGGCCCAAGAGCTGTCTGGCTGACAATTCTGAATGCCCCTCCCTAAACTACAAATCCCAGGATTCCATAGGATGTTCAAAGTAGAATAATAGCACTATAACAATGTAGTGTGGAAATGGTCCTGTTCTTCCAACTTTAAAAAAACCAGTATGGTTATAAATTTGGTTTATAGGTAAAACTAATTCTGATGCTAGTCCTGGAAGGCAGAGCTAAGGTGGAAATGTTGGATATGAATTGGCCTCATATCTGTTATTGTCTGCCTTACACTCCAGCTCTGCTTAGACAAAGCAGAATACCTTGAAAATTGAATGTGAGTATTACTGTCCTCCCATCAGGTTGGCAAGGACAGGTGGTATATGACCACCTAGTGCTGGAGAAACTGGGTGGGCACTTGGTCCAGAAGTTTATGCAGCAGACCTGCGAATATCTATAGCTTGTCTTACTGTTCTGTAAGGAGTGAGAGAAAAATATAGAAGAGCAGCTTAATAATTCGAAAGGAAGAAACGTAGGAAAAAGTGAGTGGATAAGATATAGGCCATAGGTTTTCTTATTTGTGCTGCAGACATAATTAGAGTAGAAAGTTGGCATGCCTCATCTCTAAGATAGAAACTGACATTATTTACCTCCAGACATAGACTCCATGGGATCTGCATGACTTTTTATGATAAATCATTTAGTCTAAGGCTGTAATCAACCTTTCCCTTTCCTAAGATCTCTTGCAAACCCAGTTGTGTATGCAGACTAGATGATTAATCCCACAGAAATAACATACTTAGTAGGACCTTGACAGCACAAAGCTAGGCAGGGAAACCTATACAGATTTCACAACAGCTCCTTCTGTATTGGCAATTTGGTTCATAGGGGCTTCTGTTCTCATCATCCATACAAATTAGAATATGAGTGCTCCAGTTGAACAGCTCTCATTCCTTTTGGAATTGCCAAGAAAGACCCAGTGAGCTAACCATAGGGGCCAACACTTAAAGTACAAGGGGCAAGAAGCTTGATAGCCACTTCCTAAAGACGTCAGGTGCCAGGTGCAATTTGACTAGTTCCATGATGAATGTCTATAAGGAAATTTCAGATGACCATAATATATGTGATTGTTTTTAGTCCAGCTTTAGTATTCTTTAGCAAATTTTCTGCATCACCCCTTTCTGTTTATGGTAATTCAAAACCAGTTAAGCTTCTGTAATCCACAGTTAGACAGCAGATTGACAAGGAGGTTTATGAGGAAAGATGTTATCTGCTGAAAGGTGGTTTTGCCTTTGGATTTGTCCTACTTCACACCATACATTTTGAACTACTGGGTTTCTCACTGGCTTCTGGCTTCTACATGGACCAGGCACCCTTAGAAAAGAGTTTGACCTCTTGTTCCACTTTTGGAAAGTTCAGTGCACTGTCCATCTAGCTTACCTGCTTAGCTGTATAAGTTGATATCATTTTGGAATGTTGCCATCTAACAAATGGCAAATTGTAGGAAATAAGGAAAGTGACTTTACAAGAGTTGCAGGAGCTAGACGGTCATCGTAAATTTGCATATCCTCGGTGGAGCCTGCCTGCATTTTTGTCCATGTTGTGAGGTCAGAGCTACTCAAATTCCACCATAGACTCAGGGTTCAATAGATCTTCAGAAGACCTTCTCACATCAGTTTACTTTACAAGGAAAAGGTGTCAGGGTTTGTTTGTTTGTTTGGATTGGTTTGGTTTCAGGCATGTGAGGTAGCTCTTGGATTTTTCCTCCCAAATCTGGTGATAGGTTGTTTGTGGGCTGCTGAAGTCACAATTTGCCAGTCCATTCTTGGTTACAATATGATTCTGGTCAGTATTATTAGTTTGCTCATCTCTAGATCCCCTTATGCCATGTGCCTAGTCCAAGCCTTCATGATTAGAGGTCTCCAGTGAAATGTTCTGTCCACTGTGAGACATACAAACTGGGGTAAGCAATTACTCACAATCAGATGGAGCAGTTTTATCAGCTGGCTCTGATGGTCCAGTCAGTATCAGAACAGATTTCAGCAAGACCGTTGCTGCTCGATGGAGTGAGGCCATGAGGAATATTGCTAGCATGGATGTTTCCTGTCAACAGTTGGAGTGCTTCAGGCATCTTTCTCTGGATGAAAACTCTGGTCTTGCCTGGAAGGTGAGGTAGTCAGATCACATTAATCAGTTTATTCCCACCCACGAACCCCCGTCACTTTTGGATAATAATACATTTTTTTCCTGCACCATTTTTACCTGATTAAGTTATTTTTAAGCCCAGCACATGTAATATGGACAAGCTGCAGCATACCATAATTCAGATCTTTTTTTTGTTATTGATTACAAAGATATCTACATAAATTAGGAGTCCAGATCAATTTGTTCGTAAAACTGTAATATCATAATGTCTTTAATGTTCAAATTCATTGTGATGACTGAAGATTACCCAACATATCCTCTCAATAGCATTTTCACCGCATTGTTACATAATTTACATATTATATTTAGAAATGGCATCAGTATAAACCCAGAATGCCCTTGAGTTACTTTGACGAGAAAGCATAAAATGGTTTCCAACTGTTGCCCTTTCGGGCAAACATTTTGCACTGAAAAACAAACACTGAATAAATTACTTTCTGTCACTCTTTGGCAAATGTTTTATGCTAGCTGCTCCCCTTCACGAGAAACATATGCTATTAACAAACTGGAATAAATGGAGCAGAGCAACCCAGTTTGGCTTTGGTTTTTGCTAAGCGGTAGTAAAAGCAGGGGGTGGGGGGGACCACACAGGATAAAAATATGCCCAAAAAAATCCTCTTAATTTTGACACAAAACTAGGAGAGCAAAGATATACTGGGGGTGTGTTTTGTTGATATGCCCTCACCCTATCACATAAGAAGAGAAGTGCAACTACTATATATGAAACATTTAGTAGGGATACATAACATTCAGGATGCTTACAAGAAAGTAGAAGATCCCTTTAGAAAGGAATGAAAGAACAGAACAGTCCTGTTACTTTCTGTAGTTCATCTGAGTCCACCTACTGAACAAAAACGATAGGCCATTAATGAATGCCACAGAAGGCAACTGAGACTTTGCTTAGACAGATATTGGGAGCTATTGTAAGATCGTTGACTAAACACCCCAGTGTGTCCTGCAATCTAACTATTCAAAAACTTTACATAGCTATAGTTTTAATTATTTCTACCAACATAGACCTTTGGAAAGCAAATGTATAGCTTTAGTATATCTTTTTTATGTCTTTGTTGTCCCTTTTAAAAAACATTTTAAAAAAACTTACAATCCCATAAATTGAAAACATTTTTTGTGAAAGTTTATTCAGTTTTATCTTCCTTTTAAAACAGACAAGTTATCTGGCTCCATTTGGACTCCTTAATCTCTCTGGGGGGAAAAATAGTTAAACAAAAGCAATATCATTATTTACATTAAAACAGCCTGAAGACATGCTTCTAGTACACTGGTGGAATGGCCATCATATCCCATGTATGCTTAGCGCAGGAGAAACGCAAAAATACATAAGAAGTAAATTCAAGAATGGCATAAAATGAAAGACACATCTACAACAACCTCCTGGAATATACAGCCCTTTTTCGTTACCTGAAAAAAAAAATTGGCAATGGCCTACTTTCAGGCCACAATTCCACCAGCTTGGCAAGCGTGGTTCTTCATTAGCACTTGATAGCACTTCCTATCATCACAGATCCAGGAGTGGGCGGAACCAGCTTGTTCCTCCCTTAGCCACTCCCCTGGCATGGTAAATTTGAAATCTATCACGTCTCTATGTTTATTTTAAATTTCTCCTTTGAGTTAATTTTTTTAAATTTTTAAATACATTTTTTGCTGTTTTAGACCAAAAACGCAATAGCATATGGGCATGTCATAACATTACAATGTTGCTGCGCTAGTATGGCATATCAAAAAAGAAAAGAAAAGAACCCTAGGTAATCATGAGCTGTGGGGCAGGGAAAAGGACTCACCAATGATCCTATAATATGGTGGGAACACTGGTGGCAATAATGCTACTCATCCACTTAAATCAAAAGGATGCAGTAGAGAGCATTATAATCTGATATCATCACAAAAATGGCAATGCTGGGATTGAAACAACCCACTATTGAGGTACGGTGTGGTAAGAGCCTAAGTTGGTAACAACTTCTACCTGTGTGGAACACAGAGGGAGCCTATCTGCTAAAGATAAGGGTGGCACACCTTCATGATCAACATACACAGAACATGTCAGTGACACTCCTATGCCTTCATTGCATACATTCCAGCAGCACAGCTGACAACATCCCCAGTACTGCCAGAACCCAGGCATTCTTCCATGGAAAGGTTTCAAATCTTCCTATGTTCCTCCTAAGATCTCCTATGGAGCAGAAAGGAAAGGAAGAAGAGCAGACACAGAATAACACCCACATAGTGGTGGATGCCTGCAAACCACATACACATCCCTCTTCATAAAATGTTTCAAAGCTCACACAAGGAAGTAAAGCATTCTTTTGCTAAAAAGCCAAAAGGAGAAATCAGGACATACAGAAATATTAGCCATACACATACACACACTGACCATGACAACCTACAATTTGCTATCTTTTCTTTTCTCAGTAAGGACCAAAATTTAGTCTCTTCTCCCTACTATTTGCATAAATTCTTCAGACTGAAGAACTTTCAAATTCCAGATCTTGGAAAAAGTCAGTTTAAGCACGGCTATCTGCCATGTTGTGCAGTGAAGAAAGATCCAAAAATTCATTTGGCTTTTCTGCAATCTCCTTATACTACAAAGGATAATTGAGTTATGGATCAATGCAGCTGAAAGGGACACAAAATGTTATATAGTCCAATTCCTTGCCAATGCAAGAAATGCACAAAGTTAAAATATTCTTGAGAACAGCCATCCTACCTGTTTAAAAGAAAAAAAGTCTAACCATCTAGGTAGTCTGTTCTGCTGTTAAAGAGTTTTTAGCATCAGAAATTAAAGAGCTCTCATATCAGGAAGGAAGATCTTTCCAATATTTTATTAAAATTTGCTTTCTCACAATTTGAATACTTTGATTTTGGTGTAGCAACAACAACAACAAAAAGCTCTGCTCAGTCTTCTTTAGGAGAAGATAGTTATCCTATTGCCTCACAATCTTGTCTTCTCCAGGCAAAATACACACAGCTTCTTCAACTGTTTCTCATACAGCTTGTTTTCCAGATCCCTTTGCCTTCTCCTTTAAAAAGCTTCCAGCTTGTGAATATTCTTCTTAAACTATAGTGCCCACAACTCTTTGAAATATTCCAGATGATGTCTCCCTGAATCAGAGTAGAGAGGTGTTATTACGCCTCTTGATTTGGTGCTTCTGATGAAGTTTAAGGCCCTTTCCACTCTACTCTCCCAAGCAGCCATAGGGACGGAAGAAGGATGGGACTGTGGCAATGCTTATGCATGATGTTGTTGGTGTCCTGTCCTTCTCCTGTCCCCAGGCAGTGCAATCATGTTGCAAATCATTGATGGGTTTTCCCCATCCATGACCAGGGATTGCACTACCATTGCAGACTTTGTCTGTGGAGCCCTTGGAAGCACGATGGCTGTACTTCCTGCCCCAGCAGAGCCAGGGAAACTACCTGGCTGTTCTGTTGCAGGAAGAGGTGTGACCATTGTGCTTCCTGGAACATGGAGCAGCTGTGGAGAGGGGAGAGTTCCTGTCATGCTCCCCTCCCAGCAAAGCCAAGTCCAGGACCCTCACCGGATGTCTCCAGAACCCGGTAAGGTACAGAAAGGGCTTAGGACTGTGACAGCTTTTCTAAGTTTTTCTTTTTACGCAGATGACTGCTGAGCCTGGAGTCATCCATTCTATATTTATGCCTTTGATTTTTTTCTATCTGCTTCATTTAACCCTGAAATTCATTTTGTTTGTTTTGGACCACTTCTCTGATCTAAGGTCTATCCTGATTTTATCTTCAGAGTTATTAGCTATCCTTCTCAAATGAATGTCATCTACAAATTGATGAGCATCCCTTCATTCAAATCACTTTTTAAAATGTGGGAAAATACTAGGTCCATGACCGATCCAGTCCTGGCAGGGGCACTGCATTTGTCAGTTCTGTCTAGGATATTTATGACAATCTGATGAGTACTCATTGGTTACGGTCCACCAATTAGCTACAATTGTACCTAATTTGATCAGCACAGTTCAAAGTGCTGGTCATCTCCTATAAAGGCCTGGGTCAAGGCCGTCGGGACTGCATCTTCCTATATGATCCTAGCTGAGCTTTGAGATCCTTGAGGAGGGCGGGATTCTGCCAATCTCACCGCCTTCATAGTATGTTTAGTGAGGACATGAGAAGGGACTTTTCTCATGACTGCTCCCAGACCCTTTAATACCTTTGCTCGAAAAGCCGGCCTCACTTCTTCTCTGGGTCTTTCCACTATGTTACCCTGAAAATTGGGGGTCCCGCGAGGGGCACCCGGCTTTGCCAATTAAATACCAAAGATGGGGAAATTAGAACTCAGAGCACTGGTTTTGCTAGCAAGAGGCAGGGTAATGAAGCGAGATCTTTTACCCTATGTATACAGCGTCAGGTTAGAGAGTGACTAGACAAGGTTTTAAAATAATGAACACTTCTTTATTAACAGAAACACACAGAAGACAAACACAAACTAACTAACTGGGAAAGAAAAGAGTTGTAAAGGAGGGCAATACGACCTGTTCCATAGTCCTGGGGAGAAGTTGGAGATTTGGGGAAGAAAGCTCAGTGTGGGGGCGCTGAGGGGAGTCCTTTAAACACACCAACGGCAGGCGGAATGGCAGTCAAAGGTGATCGAGGATCGGTTAGAAATGAAGGGTTTTTATAGGGAAGATCGTGCCTTTCAGCTATGGCAGTCCCAAAGGAGAACAAAAGAGGTTTCAGTGCTGGACAAAAGGATTTGGTGAGGTCAGGTTTAGCGTGATGGGATTTGCATGTAGAAACAATACCTTTGGCCGAGACGTTGATGGCCCAACTCACAAGAGCAATTTGACTGAGAGCCACATGGCTATTGAGGAGTCTGTGGTGGGAAGTTCCCTAAAGCTTCGGGCAAATTTTGGGTTGCTGGCTACAAAGAGAAATGGAATGTAAACCATTAATGACCACTCTCTGTCCGTGCGAACACATGAGATGAGGCAATCTCAACCAGTCCAGCTAAGGCCAAATTAAATGATATCAAAAGGATATCTGGGGGTCCTCACCGGGGGTGCCATAGCGGAAATAACGCTAGCAGGTTAAGACCTTTCTATTCCAGCAGGTTTTGGGGAACTGATTGTTTTACAAATAAAGCTTTGTTGCTGCTGCTGCTGTTTACTGTTCTTATATTCTATGCTTTTAGGCCATTTCTGCATGGGCTTAATGAAATGGTGCAGAGCGTCCTCCAGGGAGGACATCTGCACCTGGGAGTGAACTGGGTCGGACATACTTAGTGTAGTTCCGCATCTCAGCCCGCTCCAGAACGACCTGAAGTGGTCGTCAAGCATGCTTTTGAAAGACCACTTGAAACAAGTCTTTCAAAAGCACGGAGTGCACCACTCCGTGCCCACGCTCCAGTGCAGATTTGCAGGCTGGCACCAGTGTGAGCCTGTGATCTACCGGGGGCGGGCTTTAGGCTGGCGAGCTTCAGTGGTCAGTGGAGAGCCTCAACCAACTGGAAGCCGCCATTTTCATCCCCGGAGCAGTGCGGAGCGGTGGCCATTGACTGCTCCGGACCAGCCTGGACCCAAGCGTGGAGCCAAGAAGTCCAATAAGTACTGGCACGGGGTGATTCCCTCACCCCATGCGGTAATGGCCTTAAATTACTGGCCCTTTCTGCACCTTACTTGTTCTCAGCAGCATTCTATGGGGTTCCCAGTGGAGGCTCTGCCAGGATGGGAGCATGACAGAAGCACTCTCCTCTGCAATGGCTTCCTCCAGGATCCAGGAAGCATTATGTCCCTGCCACTTCCTTCCACAGTCTCAGCCAGCTACTGTCCCAAGCTGCACTGTGGCTAGAAGTGCAGTCATTGTGCTTCCAGACCCTCCACACACCAGGTAAGTGCAAGATGTCAGTGCAGTCATGGGTCATTGATAGGGAAAACCCATCAATGATTTACTCTGTGATTGTGTTGCCTAGAGATGGGAGAAGGATGGGACCACAACAATGTCATGTAGAACCGTATTTGCAGTCCTGTCCTTCTTTTGTCCCTATGGCAAGTTGGGAAGGTGGAGCAGAAAAGGCCACTATTTAAAATGCTTTTGATTCTAACAACAGTTCAATAGTATTCTAATATTAAATTGCATACGTTTATGGCTACAAATAATTTTATTTGTGCCCTTATACTATAAGCTGTCTTGAGTCCCAGTCATGGGGAGAAAGCAGGGTGTAAATTGGCTGACTGACTGATTGATTGAAGAATTTGAGCTTGCTGAAAGTTTGCAGTGGTTGATGCATTACATCTATAGCATTCTTCATGCATCAAGCCTGTAATTCTAAAAGCAAGGAGGAGGAATGGGAGAAGATTAGTCAGCTGTGACTTGTTTTTGAGAAACCCATGCTGACTCCTAATAACCACAGTTATTTTTCTAAATGCTCACAATCTGACTATTTCATTATCTGCTCTAAAATTTTTCCTGCTATTCATATCAAACTGAGCATCTGGGGCCCTTTTCGCAGCGCCGGCGCTCGCGCGACGGAGGAGGGCGGCTCGCGCAAGAAGCCTTCTCCGGGAGGCTGCCACTTCCCCCCTCCTTCCTTCCGCAGGTGAAGGAACGAGCGGGGAATCGGCAGCCTCCCGGAGGCGGCGGCGGCAGCTCGCGCATCCGTCCATTCCCCCCCCCGCGTGTGCGAGAAAGGAGCCTGTCCCCTCCATCCCCCCCGCGTGCGCGAGAAAGGCACTTGTTGCGTCCGCCCCCCGCCGACGCGCGTGAAGCAGGACGTGTCGCGTCCGTCGCGCTAGCGCCCTGCCCTGTCCCTTCCTTCCGCAGGGGCAGAGGGAAGGAAGCGCGACCCAGCCGGCTCCCGACGCTCCGCACAAGAGGTAAGTGCGCGCGGGCGCCGGGAGCGTTGCGCGAACGCGGGTGATTTTCGCTTCGAAGCGAAAATCAAAAAACCTGCGCTTGCGCCGCTTCAGCCCAGTGAGCCCGGCGGAAGTGGGAGTGCGTCATGCGGAGCGACGCTCCCACTCCCGCGAGGCTCACGGGGCTGTCGCGCGAGAAAAGGCCCATGCGAAAAGGGCCTGGATCTTTTTTTCCTCCCTCTCTTTGAAGACAGAGTGAACATTTGCCTACTTCCAGACTGCTGGGACTCCAGCTGTCCTCCAAGTATTCACAAAAATTAGCTTCCAAGATCAGATGGAATCTGGTGCCTTTCTGCATAACCATTAAAAGTCCAGAAGTCCTCTTTAGTTTTCAGTCTGGGAACCCTACATACACGATGAATTCCAAGAAGACAGGATCACTTTCACTGAAGGTTCACCCTACTCTGACCTTATAGTGCAAACTTCTTTTTCATTTGCTACTTCCTTAGCCATTCTGCTGCTTTTGGTGGATTCAAAGAATTTTCAAATAGCCAGTCTTCACATTTTTTAAGCTCTGTGCTTCAAATTTTGAGTGATATGCCCTTTAGTGATATCCTAACCAAATGTCACATTGCCCACATGGTTTTGTAATCTTTAC
Source organism: Ctenosaura bakeri (assembly GCA_948474755.1). NCBI lineage: Eukaryota > Metazoa > Chordata > Lepidosauria > Squamata > Iguanidae > Ctenosaura > Ctenosaura bakeri. The sequence continues at coordinate 153,401 of CAOLHI010002031.1, forward strand.
TTTCATAATGTTGGTTCTGCTGCAGTTATTGATATTAATTTTATTTATATAGTGTTTAGAATAGTCCCGACAGCTCACATACATTACAACAGAGGTGGGCAAACTCTGGAAACCCCAGGGACAATTTTGGTCCCCAGACAGTCCTAGTGGACCACACCAACTCCAAGAAGGAAAATTAGAATAGGCCAGGAGTCACAAAGTGTAGGAAGTTTCACTTTGTTTTAATGAAACACCACTCCCCAGGTCTCTCAGGAGAGAAATTGCCATTTTTGGAACCAATTTTTTTTCTTTTTTAGGTAAGGAAGGGAGAAACATGGGGAAAATGACCCTGAGGGGCTGGCTGCATGGGACACAAACTTCAGGATTTCCACTCCTGCTTGATAACAGTCCTGATAGATGTATTGATAACTGTGATAACACATTTGATAATACAACTTTGCAGATAGTATGAAGATAGGAGAGGAGAGGAGAGGAGAGGAGAGGAGAGGAGAGGAGAGGAGAGTTTTCATTTCAGTCATTGGGTTCATGACATAAATAAATTCTGAACCAATAACATTCTGGACCCCAATGCAGTTTCTAAGTATTTCACCACAGGAATACAGGGGTGGGGGAAGGAGTGTGGAAATGACTATGCTTGCTATGGGAAGGCAGAGCTAAGTTTGAGAATGTGAGCGAACTCAGTCACACTAATTGAAGCTGCCATTGTTACACTCTTTATAATTCTGAAAAAGATAGAGATGTATTAGGAGAGGTGCCTCCTCCTGTCTCATTCTCTCTACAGTCTTATCACAATGGCCACCCCTTTTGTCACCCTTTATTCACCTGACACTGAGTTTCACTCCACAGCAAGTGAGGAAGATGGTAGAATTATAGGACACATGACAGAAGATGTGGGGTGGGGTCACAGATGTGTTATTTTTACCCATGTGTTAACTTTACATGCAAAAAAACTTTTCATTTTGAAAGAGCTGCATTTGGGGTCTGGGCTGTAAGGCTGCAAATGTGCTCAACACAAGCTGCGGAATTATAAGCATAAACACTGAGCAATAAATATACAGCCAAGCACTGGCATCAGGCTGGGTCCTGGATCCTATCATGTCACACTTTTTCATTTTGCATAATGCTGTGACTGTTTACAATTATAGATTAGCACAATAGTAAATACACACTTGGTTGCCTGTAATGAAATACCATACGCATGAAAAAGTAAAGGTAATTTATCACCTGAGAACTAATAATACCTGTTCATTTCATCAACTCATTAATCTGTGCTACCAATCTGGTTCTTTTCCACATCTCACTGGGATTAGAGTACTTCATAAATGAATCAACTTCTAATTATATTTACATGACTGGATCAATACGTTGCATATTTGGGGTATTTTTATAGTGTATACATATCCATAATAAATGGTTGTGCAGTGAGGTATGTATGTGAGCAGATAGATTTTTTTCTATTAGGTTTTTTCTTTGTAAGTTGTTCCATACTTGCTTCACTACTAAGGTAAATGAGGAAACGTTTTCAAGCTGTTTCCAATTTTCATTTAGTTATCATCTGACTGATTATTCAATGAATAACATGGTAATGTTTTTGGTCTTGTAGTCCTCTGTTTGATGGACTGTAAATTACTCCACAGTATTTAATAATGTTGGCCTGGCAGCAGATGGGGAAACAGAGATATAGAGATATCATGTGGCGAGTTTGATGAAGACTATGCTTTCTGTACTTTCTTACAAGAAACAGGCAAAAATGTTTCTTCTGAGATTTACTTTCCAGATACATGCTACTTGACTCTAGATATTTCTCAAAATTCTTTGGACATATTTCCAAAGAGGACAGTCTAAATTTGCCTTGAATTTTGCTTTAGGAATTCATGCACTTGAAACTTTATCTGTAAGTCCTATTTTGTTGTTAACTGCTGTCAAGTTGGCTTTGACCTATGGCAATCCTATGAATGTGAAATGTCCAAGTCATCCTATCAACAGCCATCCTGCTCAGGTCTTGCAGATTCAGCTATGTGTCTCCTTGATTGAGTCTATCCATCTGTAATGTGGTCTTCCTCTTTTCCTAATGCCTTCTACCCTACCGAACATTATTGTCTTTCCTCGTGAGTCAGGTCTTCTCATGATATGGCCAAAGTATGACAGCCTCAGTTTAGCTATCTTTCTTGGCTTTTAGGATGAGTTCGGGCTTGATTTGCTCTAGCACACGTTCATTTGTCTTTTTAGCAGTCCAGAGTATCTACAGAACTCTTCTCCAGCACCACATTTCAAAGGAGCTGGTTTTCTTCCTATCAGCTTTCTTCACTGTCCAGCTTTCACAACCATAGAAACTGGAAATTCAATGGCATGGACAATCATAGCTTTAGTATTAATATTTACTTTAGTATTCAATTATATATCTTTACACTTCAGAATTTCTTTTAGTTCCTTCATAGGTGCCATTCGAAGACCTAGGCTTCTTCTGTTTCTTGACTGCAGTCTCCATTCAGATTAATGACTGAGTTAAGATATGGAAAATCTTGAACTATTTTAATTTCCTGACTCCTACAAATCTAGTGCATCTCCTCTCTGACTTCAGATACTTGAGCATCAGATATATATCGATAGATAGAATATACACACAGCATATCCATATCAAAAATGTGTTAGGGAAACAAAGGCCATTTCCACCCTACACTGTTATAGTGCTATTATTCCACTTTCAACATCCTGTGGAATTCTGGGATTTGTAGTTTACTGAGGCCAAAGAGCTCTATGCTTGAGAATTCTGAATGCCTCTCCCTAAGGTGCAAAGCCCAGGATGCCATAGGATGTTGAAAGTGGAATAATAGCACTATAACAGTGTAGTGAAGAAATCACCTTAAGGAACTAGGTTGTGGTTGGACTAGATGACCCTTGGAGTCCTTCCCATCTTTATGATGTTATAATTCTATGACTTAACACACTTAAACTCAATGAAGCTAGTCCGATTAGATTGATTGGGCTTCTTTTGGAGGATGCTCATATAAAGTGTGAGCTTCTGATTTTGGCATAATATGGAATTGTCTGGATCATTAGAAAATGGGATGGGATCTCAAGTTGTTTTGTTCATTGCTGTTTAAAAAATAGTTCATCTTGAAGTTAAAATCTTAGTTGATCTTAATCATAATTATTCTAAGTAAGGGTCCTTTATATTTGAAAATATCCTTAGACACTGGCACAGTTAGGGGAACTATGCGTTCAGAAAGGTGGTGAAACACTTTTGGTTTTACCACTGTTTCTCCTGCAGCTGCTCTGAGTGGAAAAGGAGCTCTGCTGGTGCTAGAACAGCGGTTCATACCCAGCAAAGCTCCTGTTCGGTTTCATAGAGTCAAAGAGAATTGTAGAGTTGGTAGGAACTGTAGGAACCACCTAATCCACTTCTTGCCATTCAGCAGTACTTGACTAGAGCACTCCTGAAATACAGCCATCCGTCCCAAAAAAGGGCAATCCCCCATGCATTAAGGCAGTCTATTCAACTGCCTATTCCACTGTTGAACAGATGTTAATGCTTACGTGGAATGTCTTTTCTTGTGTTTGGCGCAGCAGCAACAGATTCACACTATCCCATTCCAGTGGAGGAATATATTTCTATAATGCCATTGATGTATGTGGCACTTTACAAGTAAAACAATGGAAAACAGTGTATGCTGCCAAAGACATACAATCTAAAATGTGTGTGTAGAGAGAGAGATTGGGGATGGCGGGGGAGGAAGAGATTGGGAGAGATGGGGGGGGAGGAATAATAACACATGAAACTATACAATACAATTGTAAATCAAATTACCCAGAAAAAATACAATATTATGTAAAGCAAGCTGACTAATACATATCATGAAAATATACAAGATTATAAAACAATATTAAACTAAAATTCCAAAGGCATTGGGGAAAAAGTTTTTAACTGAGTTTTAAAAATTATGAGAGAAGGAGCAGTCTGCAAATGTTCAGGAACGCAATTCCAAGAGTGTGGAGCACTGAGTGAAAAAGGACAAAGCCAAACTAAGGACAAGGAAACCCTTGGTTTGCTCAGAAGTTTAGAGTTCTTAGAATACAGATTTTGAGAAGGCTGATAAAAGAAATAAGGGCTGAAACACTGGGGAGGTAGGTTGTGTAAGGGTTTGGATGCTAAAATAAAAGGCTTGTACTCTACGCTAGAAGGAATGGGTAACCAATGAAGAGATATCAAAAGTAGGGTAATGTATTCAAAACAACAGACCAAAAAGATAATCTTAGCAGCAGAATGTTGAATGGAAACCAGAGCTGAGGTAATGGAATACCAGTCTGAAAAATATCATAATAATCAAGGCAGGAAATGACCAAGGCATGAACTAACAACTTAGCAGAGAAAGTTGAAAGAAAACACTAGATTTTGACAAGGTTATACAGAAAAAAAAATAACATAACTTTGCAAATAAATACAAGAAATAAAAAAATAATAATAACAAAAGTGCTAAGACTACAGGTTTCCTTCACAGAATATAAGAATCAGGGCTGTCCATGTGTGCAGTTCAGGGAATGATGGGACACTCACTTTACAGTTTTAAACGTCTAAACTCCAAATCATGACAGTCATTGTCAAGCAATGACTAAACAAATGAGTAAGACTCATTTTTTTTGTGCTGTTTTTCTGGAAACGACTTAAAAACCATGCTCCTCATTGGAATCTCAGTGCAGGTTGTCTAACCCTCATTATGCAAAAACTAATTTGTTAATATCATATTTTTACCATTAGAAAAGAGGATCCAAGTAGAAGACTCAGGATGAACTTCCCTGGCTTTAGTTTTTCCAAGCATTTTTAGGAGGGGAAAAAAAAAACCCTCAGAAATACTCTGATTTTTCTTAGTAATTCTCTACTAAGAATGTCTTGGAAACAAACTGCTCTAGTTCTTATCCAAGCTGAAGAATGCTCATATCACTCAAATCACTGAGATAACAGAACATGTATATTTCTGTCACATACCTTTAATATGCCTAAAAACTAGGAATGGGCCAACTGAATTCTCAAATCCTCAAATCCTCAGCAAGGATTTGAGATTCATGAATCCAAATCCCTGTGCAAAAATAGGCAAACCAAATCTTTCAAATCCACTAACCAAAAAATAGGGTTTTTTAAAAGAAGTTCTGTTTAAAAAAGTTTTTAAAAGTTTTAAAAAAATTAAAAGTTGCTTTTTAAACCCTTTTTTTTTAAAAAAAGGCTTCAAAAGATTCAAGATTCGTGAGTTTCATGGATTCCCAGAACCTTCTAGGGATCCAGAGTCAGATTCTGAAAATTCTGGATTCATCCCATCCCTACTCAAAACATGGTCCTGGTTCTTTAATAACTAGCCAGTGTTATATTTCAAAAACATTTCAAAAACCACAAGTATCTCACAATTAAGTATTTACAGGGGTTGGAAACAATGAGTTAAAATATAGTATTAACAGCTAGAAGAAAAATTACTAATTATTCATTTGTACCAATGACAATGAAATTTATAAAGATTTGCATCCCTAAACAAGAGTGAATACTCTGCTCCTATGACAATAGATCTACCAGCTGCCACTGCTTAATAGATTTAACTGAATTAGGAACTGCATTTCCCAGGTTCCATGGAAGAAACAGCACCTGAGCATACTTGGAAGAAATTAGGAACATTTGGGCTTATAAAAAGTTGAAAAGACTATTGCAGGTGATGAAGACACAAACAGAAGTTCTCCTTGTTCTTGCCAATTTTGGGAGGGATTTCTCTGTGTTGTTTTCCCTCTGACCAATTCTGATGGCTTGCTCCCAAATAAAGACATAAATCACTTCATCATTTTTAGCATCGCTCACTGGCTTCAATTCAATTCTCCTTTAGTTTTGACTAAAGTAGAATAGATTCAGTGGAGGTACTAGAGCTTGACTGAATTTATTTTTTCTGTAGGTTGACTCACTATGTAACAATGGATTGAACTGGTTTACTCTAGTTTAACTAACCGGCAGGATGCCAGCCATTATTTTCTGAACTTCAGATGGCAGCTTTCTGGCCCTCCCTCCCTTAGCCAGTTCTGAATGTGAGCATTATCGTGAGACGTGGTATAAATGTTTTTTGCAGCAGGGTATTTGCTTGGAAGTACAACATATCACTTAGGGGGTGCTGTTGAAGTGGCTGAATTCTAACCAAAGGCCAGATTCCAAGCCTGAATGGCCGTGGTGTCATATATACAGAACTGGTATTCCTCGTTAGCCTTTAGTCTGTGATAGCACGCTAGGTTTTCTGGTCACATGTTTAGATATCAAAGCTGTAAAAAAGCAGCAGAAACTGAAATGAGAAGAGGCCTCCCTAATGTCTGCTTTGCTCTGTGTAAATTGTGAGATCATGACAGTAGTAATGCCCCCAGGGAGAGTAAGGTACTTAAGATGTGTTATTACTCACAGATTTTACAAATAGTTGCAATCATCTATGTTTTCAAAACAAGTTTGGCCATGTAACAGATGTCCTTAACCTGGAAACATTTGTAAAGTGTCTGATAGGAGCTAGCAGGCAAAGGAGGAAGATATATATTTTTTCTTAGTGAAAGAATGGCTGAAATGGCCTTCTGTCCCAGAGACTGATGATCAGGGCTTCCTCTCTATAGTGCTAAAGCATCAGGCATTCCTAGACCATTCACTTAGCCTGCATTGGTTAATGGTGGTATAAAAAACCAGCAGCTGCTGTTGCTGATGGTTGTGATTAAAAAAAAAAAGACTACGAGTATCATATGCTTTAAAAAACAGTCCTGAGACCTTTCAACCATCACCCAGACAATGGTGGTTGTTGTGAGAATTTTTGATTTATTATGGCTTTTTTTTAAGCGGCAGAAAAGGGAATATACATTCCAAGGCCCTCCTAAAAGTAGTTACCATTATTGTTAAGTTTTAAAAGCAATTTTTCAAAAAAGTAATTAAAATAGGCTTGTTTGCTTAGATACTTGTGCTGCAAGATGCTGACCTTTATAAAACACACTCTCTTTCCATTCAGGTTGCAGTTGCCTTAGCGCCTGTAATACATTATGAGGCATCAGCACAAGGCACAAGAACAGCTAGCATTTGAAACCATTCAATATCCATCTTTCACCATTTGCTCAAGTAAGACTACACACTATAACAATTACTCTGCAAAAAAAAAAAAGAAAGAAAAAAAAAAGAAAAAAAGCAAAGTTATTTTGGAGCCTGGACTATTGTATTAAAGTAATTCATGAGATGGGACATATGCACTCAATTTTTTTGCATCACAAACAGCAAGTTTGACTAGTTGTTTTGTTAATCTTATGTTCTTATTTTCAATCAGTGAGGTAAAGCATTATTTAAAGCTTGAGAAGATCTTGCAGTGAAATGCATTCTCATTTTCAGCCCCAGAATGCTTTGCACTGGACAGGAGCTTTGCTGTGGAGACTGACACATTTTTGCATGGAACAAGAGCTCAAATCTGCCGATTGTCTATGGATTCTTTTAAAAAATAACAATTCATATAATAATTACTACAACAACTTAAAGATTACTGTTAAGGTTAACTGTAACAAATTATTTTGGACAGAAAGAAATCCAGTTTCATCTTTGAGAGTGTCAAGAAGCAATTTCTAGCATAAGGTTTTGTGGACACAGTCAACTTGATGCATTTTAAGTGGATTGAATCCATGAAAGTTTAGGGTAGAAAATTTCCCTACCCAGTTAGTCTCAAAGGTGGTAGTGGATTCTTTTATGCCTTTTGATGTCAAAGGAGACTAACATGGCTACCTTCTTGAATATTACTTTGAAGTTCACTAACAATTAACAAAACAGATTAATTTTTTGAGTTTGGAGTCCTTTCTGAGTCATCATAATACAATGTAGTTATGCCTCTGTTGCTGGAGAAAGGGATGAATCACAAGGAAGTAGCTGTTTGTAACTCATTACGCTGAAGTTCTGATGTGCCCATACACTTGTCTTCTTCTTCTTTCACTGTTGTCAGAGAGCTGTGCCTAAAAACCCAGTGAAACATGAAACATTCCCCAGTACTGTCTGAAACAATGTGATGTTACCTGAAGAGTTTCTGTTTGTTCCATGTCATATAGGAAATCTTGAAGCCTGTCAGCACTAATGAAGCTATACGGGGGGGGGGGGAGACCCATGCCATTTCTGTGAGATATAGAATTCCGTACTCCTCCAATATTTTGGTTCCTACATTATCATTCAGGGGGGAAAAACCCACCCTAGAATCTCATCTAATGATTTTAATTTGTTCTTTCCCACGCTGGGAAATAAACCTGAGGAAGACACACTGGACAGAAACACCAAGTTTCATGGCTGTTGCCACAGGAACAACAAAGCCTGAGAACACTGCTTTTTTGACTCCTTGGGAAGTACATAAACTAATTAACTGATCAGCATTCTGGGCCTGCTTTGTTAAAATAAGCAGCCAACTTTCAACAGGGCCAAAATTCAAACAGAAACTCAATTCATATGAAAAAGAGGAGTCATCCTTAATACCAGTAGACCTTGGAAGGACATAGCACAGTCGTTGTAAACTTCAGCAGCTGAGCCAATGGTCTGTGCAGTAAGAAGCAAACATCCTCTTCTTTTTGCCAACTGGATAGTTGTTAAATAATGCAAAGCAAAATTACTTTGAACACAATTTTACAACATCTGCAAAGACCAAATATATTCCAATTCTCTCCAGCCCCTAGGGGTCTGGAGTGGGCATAAGGAAAGAGAGAAATAGTTTAACTGCCAGTGCTGCCCTTAGGGAAATTAGGACTTGGAGTGCAGGCAGAAGTTATGAGAGCCAAACAACAATATTTCTTTAAAAAATGTAAAACATGTTTTTTTCCCCTTTTTGCTTGATCATTCTTGCTTTGTGCAACTTGATTTCTCAGTAGCCGTCTTAGTGGACTTGTTATCCCAAAATGTGAATGACTCAGGGGCCCACCTGCAATGCCAGTACCTCTGTGAAACAGTGGGGAATATTACCTCAAAATAGAAGGCCTGCAAGAGGGGAACAACTTAATGATATCTCTTACTATGTTTACTAGTACTTCTGCAGGGAAGAACCAGCTGGAGATCCAAAAAGTAAGCTTAATTATGTTTTATTGGGGAATTGCAACCACACACACACAAGATTCAAGGAGTCACACAATCACACAAGGCTAACTAAAGTAAAAGGGAGGAAAGTTTTCGATAGTGAGATTTCTGGGCAAAGTAGGTGATATTTATCAATCCAGAAGAGCAGTAAAGGAGTGATATGGCTTAGACACAAGTCTAAGGACAATACAGAATTGGAAATTGAAGTGGCAGAGTGGCAACCAGCAATCAATATACTGTGAGCTGGCTGGCCAAAACCTGGGGTTTAAATACCCAATTTCTTCCCAGAGGGCTAAGGTGATAATAGCTTTTCTGAGGAGTAAACAATAGAGTTCGCAGAGTGGACAATGAGATCTGGAAAGGGTTAATGGTCTTAGCCAGTGGCAGAGCTTGGAGTGTGGGGGGAGGCAGGAGGGGGCAGGGCTACGTGCATGCGGGCATGGCATGGTGTGTGAGGGTGTGGCCAGGGCATGGCTTCAAGCCGGGACGTCCCAAAAACATTGCTGCCTGGGGTGAAGCGCCCCTCTGCCCCCCTGTTCCTACGTGACTGGTCATAGCATTAGGTGTCAAAGGGCTAATGGCTGTCTTGGCAGTTCAGTACTTGTCAGACAGGTGTGAGGACAAAAGGGAAAGCTTGCCTAGTCAAATAGAAAGGAGTTAAGACAACCAGCTATCTTGTGGGAATCTTCCAAACACTACTGTCTAAAAGATTGTGTCATTGGGAGCTAACTGCAAGTCCGTTGTCACTGGAGTTTCATGGTGATTTCCTGACTGACCTGGCTATACCTGGAGTTGTCTTCTGACCTACTTCACAACACACTTGTTTGGCTAGCGTTTTCCTTTTATCCAGCTTGGCCATACAGCCACAGCAGGTTATGTTTCATATTTATGCCAATTAATATGTTTTGCCAAGTAAATCATATTTTGCCAATTAAACTGTATCAAAGTGTGGGGGTATATGGCCTGGTAATAGACTCATTGCCTGCCATCTCCTTGTTCCAAATAGGTGCCTGACCATATAATTTATAGCTTCCTCACGTTTTCACTGTCTCTTTAACTGGTGAACCCCTGGTAGGCTTAAAAATTAAAGCCTTCAGTTTTTTCCTGATAGTGGCTTCAAGAGGGTAGCCATTTTTCTTTGGCATTTCAAATGGAACATTTAAATTAACAGTGATGTTTTTAGAGGACAAACCAGAAGAAATATGTTTATGGAGATATGACAGTTGTTCATTGCTTTGTTAAGCTATACATTTAATATCCAATGACGATGCATAAATATTGGAAAGATTTTGTTATGGCAACCTTTGATACCTTATATTTTGAAAAATGAAGATTCAAGATTATTCACGGGAAAAGAAGGGGGAAATATATTTATACTTTACTGGAAAATGGATTCTGTCTTTGAGATGGTTTCTTTTTAAAATATTATTATTTTGTCACATGGTGATCTGTTTATGTTATTTACTTTGTGCTGGCATTTTGTGTTGGTATTGGAAATAAACTAATAGAAAATACTAAATAAGAAACTGGAAACTGAAGCATCTCTAAAATTAATTTGTGCTCCGTTATGCTTGGTTAGCCCTCATTTTCAGTTTAAGCTTTTTCTTCTCCTTGTTTTACAAATGTGCCTGCATATTGATTAAGGCAATAATGTGAGCAAAGTGCACATTGCCTCAGAAATCCATGCATTTCCAAGGGTTGCTACATTTCAGTGATGCAAAAAGCCTGTGCACAAAATCATGCATACATTTGGAAAATGTGCATGCCTAGAAACAGGTGTACCTCACATGCATTGATAAGCTGTAGCCAACTGAAGAAGAGTGTTAAAAAAAAAGATGTGCACCAGAAAAACATGCAAGAATTTCTATGCAGAGACTAGGTCAGAACAGGAAGCAACTCTCACAGATCCTTTTGTGGAACTGCTCCTGGCAGGGTAAATGCAATCCAAAGAGTCTTTGTCTTTCTCTGAAGGCAAGGAGACAGAGCATATGTGTGGTGTCCCAATATGGGATTGCTACATCACTGGTACTGGGTGGGGCCAAGGGGTAAATTCTCTTTTGCATCTATTCAACTGAAATGTCTATCCCTTGGCTCAGAGCAAGCATGTCTGGTCACCTAGGGGCCAGATATGATTTTTTTTTCCTGCCTGCTCATCTGATTGACAAATTTGAAAAAAGTTCATCAGGGATTTTCTATTTATCCCTTTCTGAAGCCAACCAGGGCCTATGGGCAGATCAAGGATATTTCCCAGTGGCGTAGCTGGGGGTCAGAGAGGGCAGTCCTCCCCCACACAACATCAGCAACATCCTCAGCTGACTTGTGGCTACTGCTTCTGCCACCACCGGCAACCTCCTTATTTGCCTGCCCCAGTCGAATGGACTGGCCACTGCCATAGCACTGCCATAGCAGGGATGCATTTTAACCCAGCAGCCATCTGCAGGTACCCTAAGCCCCTGGCTGAGCTGCCCAGAGTGACCAGAAGTCATGGAGGGACCTGCAGCTCAGCTGTCCTGGTAAGGCGGCAGTGTGACAGAGATTGCCAAGCAGAGGGAGATGTGGCTAGTCCTTGAGTCCAAGAAAGGAGAGTGGGGCACATGTGAGGGAGAAGGATGTCTTTTGCCCCAGGTGGCAAAAACTCTTGCTATGCACTGGTGTTTCAAACTCTTAAATTGTTGATCACTGTTAGTGGGTCGTGCAGAATTAGTTCACACAGGACTGGTAAGTACCTTAGAGCACATTGTAATGAAAGGGGATTGTCAGGACATCCTTTTGAGTCACAGAATTTAGGAGCAAGTCTCACAAGACAACATTTGAGGCTGGCTAGGATGTGATTTGTTACTGCAGTTCCTAAGCTGCACTTGGGGTGACCTCAGATATCATTTTGATATCAATAATTTGGCTCTCTTCCACCATCCCTCTCCACGTGTTTGCAAGGTCCCTCGGACAAGCCCGCAGTCAGGCTCGGCCCATAATTGCTGCAATATTCCACACAATACAGGCAAGCCAGAAATAACCATCTTGCCGCTTTAGGAGACCTCAAAGGCAAGTACCCTCATTATGTATGCACGCTGCTTACAAAAAACTCCCTGCTCCGAGCAGGCAACTTGACAAGTTGGATACTCAAATGTCAAGCACTGCGCATCTGCATACTGGCTACTCTTTTTGTCAATTTGGACCTAACTTAATCATGTTAAATTCTGACCTTTCGGAGGCTTTGTCTCCAGCCCTGTAGCTCCATTCCTCCCTACAAAAAACCCCTGACTGTGAGCACTTCTTCGTATTGCTCTTATTGCTGGGATTGCTCCCGACTTTCCTCCCGCCTTGCCGTCACATTGCTTGGTGAGCCTTCCCCTCAGTTCCACGTACTGAGACTCCACACCAATGAACTCAATCTTCAGACTGCCCGGGCTTCAGGACAGAAGTAGTATTGCCCAAACCAACAATCCCTGTTGAAAATTCCCTCTATCCCACTCCAACCTTTATTTCTATAGTTATCTGTGTGAGTGTGTTGCATACACTGTTTGTTTGTAACTTTAATAAAGATCACCATTGTTAATTCCACATCTGTTTGCTCCTTGACTCGACCTGACCCCGTAGACATTGGGTAAAAGATTCCGCTGCCTTGCCCTGCCTCTTGCAGTGCTAGCTTGTGCTCTTTGACTAATTTCCCCAACTTGTTTTATTGCGAGTGCATTTAGGTGCCCCTTACGGGACCCCCAGTAAACAGGGTAACAGATTGTAGAGTGTCTCCTCACACAATGACACTGGTGTGGGTAAGGCTTTAAGATTACGATAGGGCTCCCGGACAGGGTGTCATACCCTACAATCCAAGGACAGAGTCTGGATGACACCTGCTTTGTACTAATAATATTCCATACTACTTAACATTTAAAATGAATGAAACTGAAGATAAGAGTTCAAATAGTTAAAAAACATGGTCCTAGTTTACTGGTATCCTGTCTCTTTATTTCCTAGCTGGTGGGCAAATCAATATGGAACACTATTCTGGTGAGATTCTGAGAAACTCCACAGAAATGAGCCTTCACAGCATCAAAGGTCTGGGTTACAAAATATCATCCTTCCACCTCTCTATTATGTGTGGGTTTTGCTTGACATTATAGCCATTGTTCTTAAATGTAACTTTCCAAGCTGTGCCCTTCGATCAAGATTCCCATCCCTTCGATCAGCCAGATATCAAAGCAAGGCTTAAGTTCTAGTTCATCACCAAGGCCACTTACAATCTAGCAATCCCTGCATAAGTTGATTCTTTCCCCCGCCCCCTTAAGGAACGTCAGCAATTCTTTCTAGCATCTGGAAAGAAATTGGGAACTGGTGTATTTTTTAAGCATGAATAATGTTTAATCCCATATGGGATGCAGCAAGGTAGTGGCTTGCTTAAGATCACACAGCTGAAATGAGATTTGAGGTGAAGTCTTCCTGTCTCACAGCTGAGCCTCAGAGACACAGTTCGTTGGAAAGCATGGGAAATACCCCAGACACCTAGGCTTTTCTGCCTCGCCACCACCAGCTGTAGGTGTTTTTTATTCTAAAGTTGGAAGGCAAATCTTTCATGTGGAAAAATGCTTTCACATCCATGTGCTTTTGAAAAGAGTATTCTCTGAACAGGTGGTTCTTTTATCTCTGTTTTGATCTGCCCAGGATTTTGTTATCTGCCATTGCTTGTTCTATAGAATGACTCAAAAAACCATTTCTTTCATACTGAATACAAAGAAGGATAAACATTATGATTGTTTCAAAGTTTTACAAGATCTTTTAAAATAGCAGCAGAATTCCCAGTGCCTCACTTCTTGATGCATTTTCATTCTTCTCCCTTGTTTTGACAGTTTGTAGCCCAGTCATTATTATGTTTCATCAGAATCAACCTTCATCACTACTTCAAAAGTACTCACTTCCAAGTAAATTCATTGAAAATGGCAAATTTGGGTTGGCAGGATGAAGGAGGGCTGGCACAAAAGACATAGGTGCAGTAACAGATGGCCATCTTTTATGTATGGCGTATGGTAAAGTCAGGAGAATGACCTGACATTTCACTCTGTTTTTCACATTCATTCCAATGCTGAACATAATTGTGCAGACTATTTTACATAGCACATTTCTATTCTTTATTGAATACCAATTTGTGGGAATATTTTTAAAAATTCAAATTGCTGGGTTTGTACCAATAAGCTTTGAACATTACATTAAGCATAATGGAAAACCATTACCTGAAATACATTTCACTTTGCTTTGGGACTGGATTTTGGAACTAAAATAGCCTTGGTTCCCCAAGGAAACTAGGGGAGTGCTACTTGTTGATTCTTCTGTATCTTTCAGCTCATTTTGATATCATCAGTTATCATATTGGAGTGGCCCTACTAGATGGGAGCAAGAGGCACAGTGAAACAGTTGCTTTGTTTCTACATGTTGAGCAAGTGACAGAGAGTGGCACTAAGAACTTCTGTTGAGCCTGTGGCCAGTAAACTATGGTAGGAAGCTCTGTTATATGTCCTGTGATGTTTAAATTTTATATAAAGCCATTGTATGAAATCAACAGGAGTTTTGGAGTTGAGGGTCATCAGTATGAAGATCACACAGATCTGTTTCTCCTTGTCATCAGATGTGGTTTAATTGGCAAAATATAATTTAATTGGCAATATATATTAATTGGCTTTAATATACAAATGTACCCTGATGTGACTGTAGGCCATGCTGGACAAAAGAAAGACATTAGCTGAACATGTGCACTGCAAAGTAGGTTGCAGACCCCCTCCAGATGTAGCCAGGTCATAGTCAGGAAATCACTGGCTAACTTCAGAGATAATAGGCTTCAGTTAGCCATAATGCTTTTGGACAATAGCAACAGGAAACATCCCACCAAACCATTGATTGTTTCAACCCCTCTTCCCACTGGCATATAAATCTCTCCATTGTCTTCTCACCTGTCCAACCATTACAGAGCTGTCACAATGTCCATTATACTTTTGTTACCTAATGCTAAGATAATTAGCCCATACCAGATCTCATTGTCCATTCTGAGGACTCCATTGTTCACTTGGCTGGAGAACTATTTACACTCATGTCCTCCAGGCAGATATCAGGTATAAAAACTCCCAGTTTTAGCCAGTTAAACACAGTACATAGCTTCCTGCTAGCCACACTGTCACTCCAGTTCCCAAATAAGTACTGTGCTTAGGCATAAGTCTAAGCCATGACGCTGTTTCTTCACTGCTCTCCAAGACTGGTAAATGTTACCCATGGCATCCTGAGTCTTGCTCTCCAAAAACCTTTCCTCTCTTTTCCTCAGTTAGCCTTGTATGAGTGCGTGACTGTTTGGATTCTGTGTCCATGTAATCAATTTCCCAATAAAATACATTTGAACTTACTTTTGAATCTCTGGCTGGTTCTTCCTTGTGAAGACTCCGTAAACATTGGTGGAAAGATCTCACTAGGTTATACCCCCTCTTGCAGGCCTCCTAATTTGAGCTAACATTCCCTACCTTTGTACAGAGGTACTGGCATTGGGGGTGGAGCCCAAGTAATCCATGTTTTCATGTAACAAATAATAAACTGATGCTGAACCATGACAAGAGGAAGATTTTTTGAACTGATAGCTTTTCTGTCTTAGAACTTGGTGAGCAGTCTTGCACTGCTCCTGAAGGCACTGATGCAAAGCTTAGAGGTGCTTCTGGAAAGATGGAAGCTGAGGTGAATTGAAGTGCTTCAGGTCAACTTTGATTGGCCTGGAAGATACGACCATTCTTGGAGAGGAACAAACTGATTCCATTAAATAATGCATTGGTCAGACCCCACCTGGAATACTGCGTTTAGTTCTGGGCACCACAGTTCAGGAAGCACATTGACAAGTTGGAACATGTCTAGAAGAGGAAGATCAAAATGGTAGAAGGTGTGGAGACCATGCCGCATGAGGAACAGCTTAGTGATCTGGGTATGTTTACCCTGGAGAACAGAAGGTTAAGAGGTGACCTGATAGCTATGTTTCAATATTTGAAGTCATGTCATGTGGAGAATGGAGCAAGCCTGTTTTCTGCTGCTCCAGAGACTAGGACATGGAGCAGTGGCTTCAAACTTCAGGAAAAGAGATTCCTTCTAAACATTAGGAAGGACTTCCTGATGATAAAAATGGTTTGATAGTGCAATGTACTGCCTTAGGATGTGATGGAATCTCCTTCTTTGGAGGTTTTTAAACAGAAGTTGGATGGCCATCTGTCAGGAAAACTTAGATGGTGTATTCCTATGGCAGGGGGTTGGACTCAATGGCCTTTGTGATCTCTTCCAACTCTATGATTCTATGATTCTGGGGTAACTTAGATTACTGAAGTAAACTCCATATAGAGCTTCCCTTAAAGGTAACATGGAATCTGCAAGCGAGTGCAATATGCACCAAAAAACCATGCAAAGGTTTTGAAGGAATTTTATTTATTCCAAATATCTTGTGGTCTGAGTTCAATATCTTGATAATGACTTTCAAAGTCTTAAATGGTTTGGAACCTAGACATTTGAGATTTAGCCCTCTTTCTATATACACCTGCTCAACTATATTGAGGAGGCCTCATGAAGAAGACTCAAGGAGTAGTACATCATATAGAAAGATAGGTATGAAATTTCTATTCTGAAATGCCTCCGTTGCAAAATTTACTTTGTCACCAAGTTCATACCCGGCCGCTTCCCTGAACATTCAGGGTCTAATAAGAGCATGGTGTGGTTTCCATTCTGTCCTTTTTCTCATTCTGTAGGAATCATTTACACTGTTTAAAACTTATTTTGTTGATTTTTCCTTCCTTAAGATCTGTTCATGAACAGCAGGTTAGAAATATTTAACTGAGTAAATAAAGAAGCAAACAAGTAAACAAGGTATGTAATCTTTTCCTACTGACAGGAGATCAGCTATTATTGTAATTCCATGTATTGTTTTAAAGATGCATGTGTGTGTGTGTTAAAAACAGATTAGAATCAGGTGCTGCCTGCATTGTTCCTATTCATAATGGATTATATTGTAAATGATAGAACACAAAAAAGCATTTCATAAATGCTGAGCACCCTCTAGTGTCTTTTTAGGGAAATAATTTTGTCTGTATCATTTAATCACTGTGAAGCAGAAATGGATGAGAAGCCTGATAGATGGAAAATTAATTGGATTGCCAGTGCTTCTTAGAGATGTCTCTCACTAGTTTCTTTTTGAATTTCTTATGTGTAAGCACTTCTGTGAGCCCCACCATTATGAAAATCACTTTTCGAAATAAATGCTGACCCATATCATTGTACTCTTTTTCTGTTGTATTATTTACAGTTTCAAAATGTTGCATCCAGAAATGGATGAATCTGCCCATTTAACTTCTTCCCCTACTTTTCTTTTCAATCTCAAGTTGTTGTTATTGATTGCCATCAAGTTGGTTTCAGTTTATGGTAACCATATGAATGAGAAACCTGCATATCAACCTGTCCTCAGTAGCCCTACTCAGATCTTGCGGACTCTAGGCTGCGGCTCTCTTGATTGAGTCTATCCACATGTAATATGGTCTTACTCTTTTCCTACTGCCTTCTGCTTTGCCAAGCATTGTTGTCATCTCCTGATATGTCTGAAATACAATATTTTCAGTTTGGTTATCTTGGCTTCTAGACAGAGTTCAGGCTTGACTCGGTCTAGGACCCATTTATTTGTAGTTTTGGCAGTCCAGAGTAGCCATAGAACTCTCCTCCATCACCATATTTCAAATGAGCTTTCTTCACTGTCCACTTTTCACAGCTGTACATAGAAATTGGAAATACAATGGCTTGGACACTTCTGACTTTAGTATTCAATCATACATTTTCACACTTGAAGCACAAGTTATTTCCATTTATGCATTTATGTATTTATTATTTCCTTAGTTAAATTTATGTAGAATTTGACAGGTTTTGGTCATCCAAAAGAAACTCAACCAAGTGCTCAACCATATTTTTCTCTCCGCTCACCCACCAGTTATTTTAGGTTCGTTTTCTTAAACAATTTCTGGTTCACTTTCTGTTTAAGCAAAGGAATATACAACACAGAGAGCTAAAAACAAGGCTAAATTGCACCCCAAATCTAAAGGACATCTCACATATGTTCCCAAGGGTCCTGGGAACCTCAGAAACAGCCCTGATATAGAAAGATGAATCTGCCACCATCCATCTCATCATGTTTGTCCTATCAACTCTGAGAAGACACTTCTGAGTTTTGGAAAGTTCTTTAAAAACAAGCCAAACAAAACCTTCATCCCATTCCTGAATGCATCAGCGTTCATAGTCGCAACCAGTGGTGTCACTAAGGTTGGTGTCACCCGGTGCAGTAACTCATGTTGTCACCCTCATGAATCTACTCCCCTACCAGACCAGACCACAACATTGTAGCTAAAATACCAGAAAAAAATGACAATATCAATGACAATTTTTTTTAAAAAAACCCTGCAGCAACAAAAACAGTGCAGGCTTGTAGCTCATGAAGATGAAACCACATGATTTGAAATATCTTTGTAATTTGGTAAGAATGACAGCTCTGGCAGGAGATCATGTGCATTAAAAGGCTCAAACAAATAAGTATAGAGTTTTAGGATTTTAGGTATAACTATACAGTACATGTTAGCTAAAGCTGGGCTTACAAAAATGTTTTTGTGGTTAACTACAGGGATATTTTTATAAATAGTAATAAATTTCTACTGAAATGGTCATTTTATGTCACCCTTCTGATTGTGTCATCTGGTGCAGTCTGCACCCTACTAGTGATGCCACCACCACAGTGGCCAACCGCATTCTTCCTTCTTGGAAAGTTCACAAGAAAGGCATGGAATGAATAGCCTCCTGACATTGTTTGTGCTCACCATCTGGCATTCAGAGGCATGCTGCCTGGGAATGTCAAAGTTACATTTAACACACCATGACAAACAAAGGTTGTTAGTCCTTTCCTCTTATGACTTTTGTCTAATCCACATGGAAAGTCCATTAAGCAACTGGTGGTAACCTCATCTTTGGCAGTGTGTACTGCAAATTAATTGTGCATTGTATGAAGTAGTACCATCTCTTAACTGCCCTGAATTTATGGTCAGCCAGTTCAATCTGGTGATCTTAAGTTCTCATATTTATTTATTTTTATTTGTTGGCTTTTATTTGTTAGCTTATTCAGCCAGCCTATGTCCAGAATTTCAGGATGGAATAGAGACAATAAAATCACATTGGATAATTTAACAAATTCAAATAATTCAACAAAAGAAAACAGAGCACATAGGTATATAGCCCAATCAAGCTGTAA
Source organism: Ctenosaura bakeri (assembly GCA_948474755.1). Taxonomy (NCBI): domain Eukaryota; kingdom Metazoa; phylum Chordata; class Lepidosauria; order Squamata; family Iguanidae; genus Ctenosaura; species Ctenosaura bakeri. The sequence continues at coordinate 172,768 of CAOLHI010002031.1, forward strand.
TTAATGGATCCAAATCCCTCAGCTATTGAGCCAAATTTTACCTGCTTTAAAAATCCGGGTGGCATTGACACCAATCAATCTCCAAGGTGAGGTCAATCTACATTATGATGTGAGGGACACAAACACCCCTATATCTACTTTCTCTGCCATGCAGAAACTATTATCATGCCTTCGAATCCTCTTTTTCTTTTGTAAACAAAAGGCCCCAAATGCAGTGGTTTTTCTTGTTAGATATTTCAGTCCCTTCTTTGATTATCCCTTACTTGGCAATCTTATCTCCCCCTACCCCCTTTAGCTGTGTGCATAGAGAAGATTAGGATTAAACCATAATCTCTGATTAAATCTGGAGAAATATTTGGGTAAATGGGTTCGTATACAAATTAGAACACCACACTAGTTTGGTGCTTTGCTATAAAGTTTTTTTTTTTTTCCTACATGAAACTGACCTGTAGCACACGGGATTTTGTAGGCATGTTGGGGTGGTGGGATATTTAGTGAGAAATAGAAAATTCCCATACTATGGTTCCAAGTCAGATCAGACTAATATTGTTATAAAATTTTTCCACATTTACAAAACTTAAAAATGACTTCCTGCACAACTCCACATACATGGGGGGGGAGAACAAACAATTATAATGTTACTCCTCACACCTTAATTACACTGTCCAGATTTGCTTTCCTGTATAGTAATATCTTAACAGTGAATATTGGAAAATAACTCCGTAATTTAATCAAAACCAATAATCACAGTTTCTCCTCTTTCTTTTTTCTACATATTTTATGAAAGGATGCCATGTAACCAAATATGATTCTAATTTTTACCCCTTAACAAAAATGTTAACTTGTCTAACTCAGATAATTACATTAGTTTTTCTCTCCATTCATCTACTGTAAGGCATTTTTTCTTTCCATTTTTTTACATAAATCAGTCTTCCTTCCATTATCATATAACATAACAGTACATCATTATCTTTTTCTACAGTATCCTCATAACCTAACATGTTTAGTAAAAATAATTATGGTCTGTGCCTTAATTTGCTTTTCAAGATTCTTCCAATAACAATATTAATTTTTATCCAGAATTTCTTTGCTTTAGTGCACATTCACCACATAGAGTAGAAAGAAACCACACAATATTCACATTTCCAGCATGCACTTTTAATGCCCTTACAGATTTTGGATAATTTAACTAGTGTGATATATTACCTATAAATCATTTCATATATATTTTCTTCTACATAGAACAAGAAGTAAATTTCAACACTCTAGTCCATATTGTGACTTGGACCCTTTCCACACCCTACTTTTATAGTGAAGACATTTGGAGGGAATCCTGACAGTGGCTCTGCCAGTAGGGGAGTGCAACAGGAGTGCTCCCCTCTGTACCAGCTGGCTCCCTGCTGAAGGGAGCACGATGGCAGCAGGGTACTTTTCCAGGCTGTACTGGGGCAGGAAGTGCAGCCATTGCACGTCTGTGGCTTCCACAAGACAGATTAGTCTGGGATGTTGCTGCAATAACATGTCATTGATGGGGAAAACCTGTCAATTGTTTAATCTATGATTGTGCTGCCTGGGGATGGAAGGATGGGGATGGGAGAAGGATGGGACTGCAACAATATCATACAGAAGTATCATTGTGGTCCTGTTCTCCTCTTGTTCCCATTGTGGGATGGGAGGGTGGTGCAGAAAGGGCCTTATATTCTTTGCCCATTTCACCATACAGTCCTCTATCAGTTCTTCTTTAGTACTAAATCTCAGCAGCAGTTTACTAATTTTAGAAAGTAGACCAGCCCCTATTAATTTCTAAACTCTGATTGATCCTTACCCCATCTGTAATTTTTTTGTGTCCTCTTTCTACCTTGTTTCTAATCTGATAGTGGGTTAGCCTTGGCATTTTCTAACCTCCTCTTTGTAACTCTTTGATATCTTTAAATCTCAAATCCCCATGATATTCTTGAGGAAGATCTTTATATTTCATCCAGTTCTGAATATTATCTAATTCTTGTCTCTGAAATGCCTCTTGTGGAGATAATCACCTTGGAGTTATTTTGTCTAACTGCATGGCAATTAAATTTGGCATTGACCTTTTCCTTCCCATACCATAGTTAACTATGCTAGCTGAATATTAGCTTGTGTCCTTCTGTTACCCTGTATGTTGGGGGTCCCGGGAGGGGCACCCAAATAACCAAATAAAAACACAAGAAGGGGAAATTAAGCTCAAGCACTCTCTTAAGCCAACAAGAGGCAGGGTAACTTTAGCTAGGATCTTGTACCCTATGTCTATGACTTCAGGTCAGATTGCATAGCCAGACAAGGTTTCAAAGTAACAAAAATAACATTTATTGAGCACAAATAACATAAAAGACACCACATGCACACAGCTAACTAGAAATAGAAATGGAGAGCTTTTGGGGAATGGGTAATACGACACCTGGTCTCGTAGTCCTGGAGAGAAGAGGAGGTTGTAGGGGAAGAAACTCAGAGCAGTTCACTGAGGGGGGCTCACTGGACAAACTGACAGCAAGGCTGGATGAAACTCAGGAGCAATCTGAGGAAGTCCCGAAAATGGGGACTCCTTATAGGGTGGATTTTACCTACGGGCTATGCCATGCTCGGTGAGAACAAAGGAAATTTGGAGCTGGACAAAGGAGTTGGAAAAGGTTAGATTTTGCATGATGAGCTTAGCACTGGATGACAATAGTATGGCCAGTGTGCTGATGGCCCAACATAAAGGAATGGCTCGGCACTTGGCCATGCAGCTTTGTAAAGATATGCACCGAGCAAAGCCGGTTTGCAAGGTTTTTCCCTAAAGCATCGGAGAGGCTTAAGTTGCCTGTCTGAATGAGGTTTTGGAATGTACAACCATTAACGGACGCACCCAATATGTGCTTGTCTGGTGGACCTCTGCAAACATGTGGAGTAGGGTGGCAGAGAAAGGTCAAGCAAAGGCCAAATTATTTGATATCAAATGGATATCTAGTGCTCTCACCAGACATATCATAACCGTGATAACACTTCCAGTTCCAGCAATCTTCTATTTCTCAACATTATCCATTCTTTTATCCAGACGATACAGGAATTCGTAATATAATTTTAAATTTGGCAATTCTAATCCTCCCCTTTCTTTAGCATCAGTCAATAGTTTTCACTTGATTCTCAATTTTTTTTCTATAGCCAATATAAATTTGTTTATTTCCTTCTGCAGTGTGACAAGTAGTTTAATAGAGGAGATTACTGGAAGTGTCTGGAATAGAAACCCCAACCTTGGAAGAACATTCATTTTAAACTGCAGAGATTCTGTCCATCCAAGACAGATCTAGAGTTTATCCTTTTTCAAAGTCTTGCTTTATACTGGTCCAGACCTTTGTATAATTATTCTGAATAACTGCTCATTTTTGGTGGTCAAATTAATTCCTAGAAATTTTATCTTTGTCCCTCACTCTCAGACTCATTTTTAAAACATTAGTAGGAACACATGTTCATATTGGGGTGACCTACATGTGTAGGATTCTATTTCCACAGATATTATCTTAGAAATTCTGCCTTCAGCGAAGCATTCTCACTAAAAATCTATGCAAGCTGCAACACTCCATGTCAGTATCTTGCTGTAGAACACACACACACACACACACACACACACACACACAGCATACAGCTGATCATTTAAACAAGAAATTATGGGACAGCTTCTAGCACTACCAGTCAAAAGACACTGTGGAATATTACTTCATTTTCTCTCCTTAATATATTTTGGGGGGGGGAGACGACAAAGAAGAAAAAGAGTAAGAATAAGAATGGGAAGACATGGTAAGGAAACAATAGCCAGCATGGTGTAGTAGTTTGAGCATTGGACTATGGTCCTAGAGACTAGAACTCGATTCCCCACTTGGCCATGGAAACCCACTAAGTGACCTTGTCTAATGTTTTCTCTTGAAGGCAAACAAAAACAAGTACGGAAATACCTCAGGTTTCTGTGCCATGGTGGCAACATCAAATACTGGATCTGTGATCTTTATCCCTACCTGAATACCCTAAAGGCACAAGATCCCACCTGATTTTGGAAGCTAAGCAGGGTTAGTTTTGGTTAGTACTTGAATGGGAGACTACCAGTGAATGCCAGGTGCTGTAGGCTATATTTCAGGGAGCAACTGACAAAACACCTCTGAAGATTCCTGACCTAAAGAAACCTTATGAAATTCATGGTCAGCAGGAGACTTGAAGGCACACAGACAGATAGACACATACTGTGATCTTAACATGGATTGGGCAGAGTTCAATGAAACCATGTGGCCCCAACCCTCCACCCCATGTCTTTGTGTGCCAATGGCACCATGGAGTGCTGGACTGATACTGTGGGTCAGTGGTTAAAGTTTACCTGGAACTTCTCATATCCAGGCTTCATAAACTGTTAAAATCATGGGACCAGTCATTCTCTCTTACCCTAAGCTATCTCACAAGCTTGTTGTGAGGATAAAGTTATTGTGAGGTAAATGGCTGCATAAATCACTATGAAGCCGATAATGTGGTATGAAAATTAATAGTAATTGCATACAAATAGATATTTATTACATTGCAGTTGGTAGACTAAGAGGTAAGTCTGATGTTGATATATTTGGTAGAAGCCACTAAAAATGTTATTATCCAGGAGAACTTTAATTTAATTTTCATTTTTGATTTGTAGTTATTTCACCTCACAACAAAGGGCACCAACAATTTGGTTCTTATATGCAAACGTATTTCTAGTGCCATTAGGTTTAACTTGACAGTATTATTATTGCTTTTAAATCAATAAGCCTTAAATTTGTTTCTGTTGTGTCTTTGGTGCCATTAAACATGCAGCAGACAAATAAGACCTCATAAAATTTAGCTTGACTTTAACTTGACTTCTTGTGACCCTAAGGTGAACCTACCATGGGATTTTCTGGGGCTGAGAGTGTGTGATGAGCCCAAGGTCATCCAGTGGGTTTCCATGACTGAGCAGGGAATTATTCCTGCTCTCCAGGATTATAGTCCAGTGCTCAAATCACTACACTATGTTGGTTCTATCTTCCTTATGACATCCCTTCAGATATTTAAACACAGCTATCATGTCATCTCTTAAGATACCCAACTACCTAAGCTGCTTCTCATAAGGCATGGTTTCCGGAGCTTTTCCCATATTACGTCCCTTCCTCTGGACACATTCCAGCCTGGCAATATCCTTCTTGAATTGCAGTGCTCAGAACTGGGCACAGGACTCCAGGTGAGGTCTGATCAAAACAGAATAAAGTGGTAGTATTACTTCCCTTGTCCTAAGCACTGTGCTTCCATTGATGGTACCTAGAATCACATTGGATTTTTTAGCTGGTGCATCACACTGTTGACTTGTGTTCAGCTTATGTTCTACTAAGCTCCTTTTCACTGTGGTACTGTGGTGAAGCCATCTATGCCTTTCATTTTTTTCCCCTAATTGTTATACCTTACATTTCTCCTTGTTGAAATTCTTGTATTGTTTTGTTTTGTTTAAGCTCATTTTGAATTCTAATATCTTGGAGCAGTAATTGTTTGGGTACTCCCCCCCCCTTTTTTTTTTGGAAGATGGGGACAATATTTGCCCTTCTCTAATCTTCTGGGAATTCTCCAGGATTTCTCAAAGAATATTGCTGTGGTTCTCAGATTACTTCTGCTAGTTCTTTTAATGCCTTTGGATGTAGCTCATCTGGCCCTGGAGACTTCAATTTCATTCAGAATAGCCAGGTACTCCTGTACTACCTTTTTTTCTGTTCTTTGCTGCATTTCCCTACTGCATCACTTGCTCAATTTTCCCTCGAGAACAAATCAAACCCAGTTTTCTTGAAACAGTTGCTTGTTGCACAAGGTTTCAGACATTTCAGTCATGCAGTAGAAGGACCTCAAGTGTGCTTTACACATTTTCCTCTCATAGAAGCAAATTAATATAAGCTATTATTCATTAATAAACAGTTAGTCAGAGTTCATTCAAATGAGCCAGTGGACCTCATGTAATTCATCATAGAATTATTCATAGAAGCACAAACAGCAACAACTGATTCCTGACAATTAATCATTTTCTTTCAGTGTTTCACTCAAAATATATTATAAAAATATGTATTCAGCAATCCAGTGGCTGCGCTGAACAATAAAATATAATTTATATTTAAACATGATTTTTGTAAAATTCAAGGAATACGTTCTTCAGATGAATCTCACAGTTCTTCCCACGCTGTTGGTGTCTTCTGTGGTCTCTTCAGTGGCTGTAATGTTTGAACATAGTTCAGCTCAGGAACACTCCTTAAGTCTCTGCTGACAAGCCTTCTGGGAGAAAAGTCCATGAGTACTCATATATATAAGATAATTAAACATATTTACAGTATTATTTAACAATTAACAAATTAAAAAGAGTTTTACAGCAAAGTTTTCTCCCTATTTTAAGATCTAGTTTTAATTTCTTATAGCAATAGCATCTAGTCAATCTCCCAATAATCAATGTCATCAGAGGCTGGACTCCAGGATGGGATTTATGTATGAGCAAGCACTGGAGTTACAGTACTAAGCAGTAAATCCAGGCTCAAGACCACAAATCCCTGCTTACAGGAAAGTGGCTGCTGCACTCAATGGGGGTCTGTTGCACTGTTGCTTGGGGAGCAGCTGACTGCTGTTTCCACCCATTTCTATTAGCAATCTCTGAGGCAAGCAGGCAGAAACAAGGTCTCTGTTGCAATTCACTCTCATGTTATAGATCATTAACCTCATGAGGGTCAGTTGATTTCCAGGGAACACACCTTCATCAACTGTCATGGATACCTCTTGGTAAGTGGAGATTACGTGGTCACTACATGGCTCCTAAACTAGGGGCTACAGTGGGATTACCCATATGTAACAGTCACAAGTACATAAGCTCAGGTTAGGCATTAATAACCATAGAGGACTGCAGCCATTATTTACATATAATTGTAACACTGTAAAACTGGCCAGTTCTGTTCCCCTTAGAAACAGCCCTTAAGCCCATGTTGACAAGCCTTCTGAGGAAAAAAGCCTACCAAACCAACCAAGTATGTTCTATTTGCTGATAGAGAATTTGAGGATAGGAAAAGGGAGGGCAATTGTTTGTTTGAAGGGCAAAAGTAATGATTTGCCTGTCATTGTTATAGCACAGGAAACAGCATTTTTTTCTATATGGGAAATAATCTTTCAATGAAGAAATATTAATTGTTCTGCAGAAAATGCTGAAATATTATTTTCCATGCAAAAAGAAAAGTTGTTTCCTGTGCAGTATGTGCTGAGGTCTCTGCAAAACAGCTATCCATAAATTTTGTGCAAACAAATCCCAAATTGCAAATATCATTTGAGAACTGTGTGATCTTCAAAGACTTTCTTGCAGCAAGAAAAAAACTGATGAAATCATCATTCCTAACCTTCAAGAAGAAACTCAGTAAAGACTTGCATCTTTAGTGTTTGGTCTCAATGAGATTTCTGTTGCTGAGAGATGTAACTTCACTCTTTCATTCATAAAATCGTCCTGAAATGTAACATTTTATTTCCTCCCGTGGGAATGAATGGCAACTATGGTAGAGAATTGTACTGCAGTGGCCAGAATCTAATCTGGTCCCTTGTCATAGTGATGCCATCCATTATTAAGCCAGGAAAACCTTCTTATATTTAAATAAAGTAAGCAGGGTAACCATAGGTTCTATTAGCTGTTTGCTGAGAGCTGTCCTGAACTACAAAGATTTATGCTGACCTCTGTTCCTGGCCAAAGAACTAAGGAACACTGGAATGACATATAATCCATTCCTTGCCGGAAAAACATCACAGCAATGGAAGCAGAATCTGTCTCTCTATGTGACTAACAAATAACTTGATGGAACTTTTTTTTCTGAGCCTCTCCTACACAAAGACCACTCCTAACTATTAATTGTCCTGTGACCAGAGGCAAAGGAAGTGAATCTCTGATCCCTGCCTCTATCTAAAAATCCAAGGTTCATTAGGGAATTCCAACTTTTTTCCAGAAAAAGCACAATGAAGTTGCTTGGCCCCAACTAGATGTGAATTAGTCCTCTGTCTTTTGGTTTCCATTCAACCTTCTATTGCTAAGATTATCTTTTTTCATTGGTAACCTATTCTTTGTAGGATTCAGTGCAAGCTTCTTGTTTTAATATTCACAGCCCTACATAACCTAGCTCCTGCGTATCTTTCACCTCTCATTTTACAGCCTGCTGGAGATCTACATTTTAGGAACACTAGGGCCCTTTCCGCACCTTACCTTTTTCTGGCGATGGGCTGCGGGGATTGCATGAGCAGCCTCCAGCAAGAGGCTCTCACGTCCGGGGTCATTTGGCTCCGCACAAGCTGTCTGCTCATGTGAGAGCCCCACCTCTTCCTTCATTCCGCAGCACAGCCTGGGAGTTTCCCAGGCTGCACTAGGGCAGGAAGCATGAGTGGCGCAGCTCCAGAGGCTCCGCACGCCAGGTAAGTGCACGTGGGGCCCGGGAGCAATACGCAATCATGCACCCTTTTTGGCTTTTAGCTGAAAATGAAAAGGTGCGCGATCGGCACCTGCCGACCCCTGGAGCATTGCATGATTGTGAGTGCATCGTGCAGATCGCTCCTCATAATTGCACGATGCTCCAGGCCCTATTTTGCATGGAAAATGCTGTGCGAGGTTTCTCACCCAACCAAGACTTCCCTTTTCCTTGGCTCAGCTTTGTCCTTTTTCACTCACTACTCCATAGTCTTGAAATTGCCTCCCTGAACATTTTCAGACTGCTCTTTCCTTTGTTATCTTAAATTTCATTTAAAACTTTCTTGTTTTCCAAATCTTTGGGGATTTTAGTTTAATTTTTTTATAATCTTGCATGTGTTGATTATAAATATTTGTCAGTTTGATTTACATTATATTGTATTTTTTTGTGTTCTATCTGGATAATTTTTTACAATTGTATTATACAGTTTTATATTTTTTTTATTATTCTTTCGTTTTTTCTCTCTCTCTGTATATCAGAGATGGGACGAATCCAGAATTTTCCGAATCCAAATCTGAATCCCTGGAAGGTTCTGCAAATCCACAAATCTCGAATCTTTTGAATCCTTTTTTACAAAAAGGTTTAAAAAGCAAGGGAAACAAAGCACTTCTACTGAAAAGTGTTTGAAGCAGAATTTGACATCTTTATTTAATGAAAAACAAATTAAATAATAGTTTTCATTTTCAAGAAAACATACCCATATACTTCTTATTAAGAATTACATGTAATTTGGAAGTAGCTCCAGATGTTGGAGGATGCTCAAGATGATGCCATCTCCTGGATTGAGTATTACAAAAAAAAAAGTGAGGGGGGGCAAGGATAATCTTGGGAAAGACACACTCTCTCACCCTTAGCAAAAGCCTAGGCAAAGGCAAACCTGCCTCTGAAGAAATCTGGCCAGGACAATTGTCATCGTTTTGCCTCAGGATCTTGCCAGATTGAAAAATAACATGAAGGCCCTTTCTACACAAGAAAGAAAATGTGGATTATTAATCCCACATTTTCCTGCCTGTGTAAACAGGGCCACATACAACAGTACAGAGATAATCCAGGTCAAAACTGGCTTTTCTTTACATAGCTTCTTCTGGCATCCTGGGGTTTGTAGTTTGATGATGCACTAGCACACTTTGACAGAGAAGGCTCTGACACCTTGTCCAACTACAAACCCCAGAATTGTGTATGAAAGAACTTTGCAAGGGAGCCATGCAAAGGAATCTTCTTCAGCTGTCCTTGAAATCTCAAGAACACTGTACTTTCCAGTCAAGTCTCAAGTCCTGCAACAAGGAAGGCACTTTAAAAAACCAAAAAACAAAAGCATCAGCCTCTAGCCCAGTCTCAGCTCTCTACACTGATGTCCAGACTCAAGTCCTAAAACAAGAAAGGCACTTAACAAAAACAAACACCAGCCTCTAGTCCAGTCTCAATCCCAACCCTTTGGTTTTCAAGTCAAAAGAATAGGAAGAAAAGAATAATTATCTTGCAGAGTGAGGCAGCCACAGGCGCAGGTAGCAGGAGCGAGCTTGATCCACAGCTCTTTCACTGACTCAGTCCTCCTGGCATGCAGGAAAGTGACTCTTACCATCCCTGCACGCCCATGTGGGTCTGATCTGGGGCTCTCACACCAGCTCAGCCCTCCTGGAGGGCAGGAAAGCAGCTCTCCCTGGCCCAGCATGCTCGTGCAGGCCTGATCCAGGGCACTCAGGCCCTGGGGCATGCAGGGATTCGAAAGGTTCAATTCACCTGTTTTGGCCCAGGGATTTGGATTCATGAATCTCAAATCCTTCCCAAAGATTCAAGGATTCGCAGATTCGGTTGGCCCATCCCTGCTGTATATATACAGTTAAACACACACACACATATGTACATATATTTTAATCTGTACACTTTTGTACTGTTTTGGTTGGTTTACTCATAAAGCACAACACATGTCAAGGATACTATATAAATAAGCAATAGTAATAATTGTTCTTGCTGCTGTTGTTATCCTGGTAACCCACTCAGCTTGACTTCCTGTTCATTTTCTCCTCTTCTCTTCCCATGTTAAAGGGCAGAATAGGAAAGTTATGATCCTTCAGATTGAACGCACTTTCGTCTAGCCAGGATAGCAAAATAGACTGGCATTCTAAATTTCAAGATAGGTGCATTTATACAATTTAACTTCTGTGATATAATACTTCCTGTTGCTGAGTCTGTGAACATTGTAATAAGCTATGTTACAAGGTACACATATACCCGAAGGAGCCTCTTTTCTATTTGCTGTTGCAAATAAAAAAAGAAAAAAGAAAAATCATGGTACCAATATTTTTTACTGTAATATGCTTACAAATGGTTTCAGCTTTGAAACAGCAAAAAGCTTCCACCTTCTCTTTCCCTATGAAAGCAAGAGAGGTTTGTACAGTAATTTCTTCCTTCTTTTGTTATTATAAATCAAGGAATTGTGTCTGGCTTTACTTTCTGCAGTAGCTACACACACACACACACATACACAGAGGAATATCCAAAGCCATATAATCTACAGCCAAATTTTAATGACTCCACAGGGTGTGATATTCATTATTATAAGTATTTTTATTTTCAGTATATTTTTTGGCTGTGACAGCAATGTACATCCTCTAAGAGTTTAATGCTTCTGTTTATTTGTTTTTAAGAAAATGTAGATTGCTTTCACTCCAATTCTCTCCTTCTTTACTCAGATGATAAATCCTGTTGATGTAAAGAGAACACAGTCCCACTGAGTATACTGCAGCCTAATGAAGGGCAAAGCCACCCGTTGCTTTTCTTTTCAGATGCACACAAAAAGGCACATGAATACCTGTCCCTGCCAATGTGGCTGGTTTACAAAATGTTAACCACTGCTGTGGTTTGACTACAGATCAAAAAGCAGTAAGTATACACTCTGGGCCTGCTGCTACTTTTATCATGTGTTTCCTTCAGAACAGCTATAGGTTCAGATCCAATTGCTAGACCCAACTAGAGTATGCCCACTGTATCTCTTAATGAACAGAAAGTCAAAGCTGATGTAAGCCCCACTGGGTCTGCCTTAATTCAGACAAGAATTTGGATTAGGCCATAGTTTCCATTAGCATATTGTTATCTTTAAAAATAAAATAACAAAATATTTATTTTATTTCAATATGCTTAGAAATAAACAAGATTAAGGAGAATCCTGAGGTGTCTGTCTTGGTTTTGCTTAACATCTTTGTAAATTACTTAGATGATAGAATAGAAGAATTGCTTATAAAATCTGCAAATGATACCAAATACCCCAGAGGATAGGAATGGAATTCAAAATGACCTTAGCAGATTGGAGAGCTCAGCCAAAACCAACAAAATGGAATTCAACAGGGATAATGCAAGGTGGCAAAAAAAGAAATTTACATAAGTAAGATGGGTGACATCTCACTTGAAAGCAGTACTTGTGAAAAGGAACTAGTGATGGAGTAGATCACAAACTAAATGTGAGTCAACAGTGTAGATGCAGCAGCTAAAAAAGCCGATGAAATTTGGAGTCGCATCAACAGGAGAATAATGTCCACTCTGTTCTGGTTTGGTCACACCTCACTTAGATGCAGAATTTTGTGCAGAATCCTGCACTGTGAAGATTTTTGGCAGCCCATAAATCTTCTCATCAGGGTTTCTTGACATTTTTTTTTAAAAAAATGTTTTAGACTATTTTTTTAAAGAAACTATTTTTCAATATTTGTTCCATCCCTACAGCCATTTTTCACTGACACATCTGCCCCAGTCCATCTGACATGGTTGAAAATTATTCAACATTACTTCTAGTTTCATTTTCAGCTGATTTTGTCCAATTTTGCGTGGGGGCAGTTTATGGGGGCAAATGGCTAGGTGTTTTGAAGATGTTTAGCTCAAAAATCATTTTTATAAATTACAATCTAAGAGCTTTGAGAGACTTCAGGGAAACTGAGAGCTTTGAGAAGCTTCAGGGATTACACCAGCACATGTTGTAAATGGTTCTGAAGGCCATGCTTTCGTCTGTCCTACAGAAACACCACAGCAGATCTTTAAAAACAGGGGACATAATTATACTCAGGAAGCAAATGGAGATGTGTGTGTGTGTATGTGCCTTCTAGACTTCTGTCAACTTATAGCAATCCCATGAATTTCATAGGGTTGTCTTAGTTAAGAAATACTTAGAGGTGGTTTTGCCAGTTCTTTCCTCTGAAATTTAGCTTATAGCACCTGGTAATCACTGGCAATCTCCTGTCCAAGTACTAACCAGGGCTGACCCTGTTTAGTTTCCAAGAGCAGATGGTATCTAGTGTGTTTAGGATATATAGGAAACGTAACACAAATAATGCCTGAATTCCAATAGTATCTGTTCCTGGCAGAATGTAGAACAACTTCAGTGCCTTGGAGAAGGCAATGGTTGTTTCTTTCTGCCAGCTGCATAGCTACAGCTGCATGTTGCTTGCATGATCCACACACTTCCCTGGCTACTAATTGTCTATGGGAGCACACCTAAGCACTGTCAAACTTGGTTAAAATGAGGTGGATCATCCATGGAGGTACAGTAACATCTGAAAGAGTGCACAATCTACTGTCATCCTTGTTTACACTAGCACATGTCACTTAGAAGACTCTTGCTAATATTAATATTTCCTTCCAGTGCAAATAGCAGCTTCAGATTTTCTTTTTCCCCAAGATTTTTTCAAGGAAGGGAAGCATTTGTTGCACTCCTGACACCTACCAGCCTACAAAGATGCTGCTGTTTGCACTTAAGAGATATGTGCAAAGACATTTTCACTTCTATTGATTCATTAGGTAGAGGCATTAGGTGTTATTGTTATTGTGTGCCTTTAGGTTGTTCCCAACTTATGGGAACTCTAAGGCAAGCCTATCATGGTGTTTTCTGGAGCTGAGAGTATGTGATGTGCCCCAGACCACATGGTGGGTTCCCATGGCTGAGCAAAGAATTGAACCCTGGTCTCCAGGGTCATAATCCAATGCTCAAACTACTACATCATGCTAGCTCTCATTAGGCATAACCTTTGGCCAGGATTCTATTATATGCTCACAAATTATATGAAGATTTGTTGTGCCTTGAACTCATTTGCCACTTATGGTGACCCTAACATGAACCTTCTTGACAAGATTTGTTCAGAGCTTGCCTTCTTCTGAGGCTGTAACGTATGCATTAGGGATGTAAACCTTTGATTATTTTGTTCTTGCATGAGAGGATAAATAATTAAAGTAGCTTTCTCCCTATTGCAGGATAAATCTAAAATTCCTCTATAGTATTCTCTCCATATTTAACTATCTGAAAGTATTGTACAAGAATTATTCTACAGAGAAAATGAACAGGTTGCTTACCTGTAACTGTGGTTCTTTGAGTGGTCATCTGTGCCCTCACACAATGGGAATCTTCACACATGCACAGTAGCTTTTCGGAAAGTTCCAGAGCTGAGCAGCTTGGCGGGAACCCCTCCCCCATCTGGGATTGAATGTGCTCAGTCCTGCCAAGCCAATGGTCTCTCCTTAGTTTCGAAGTCCGCCGAATCAGGACCTGAAGAGGGGAGGCTGGGCAGGGGTGTGTGAGGGCACAGATGACCACTCGAAGAACCACAGTTACAGGTAAGCAACCTGTTCTTTTTCGTGGGCTCTGTGCCTCACACAATGGGAAATTGAGTAGCTTACCATTGGACAGTGGGTCAGGTCCTACAGGATCGAAGACCGCACTGCTCAACCAAAACAAGCATCATGTCAGGCCCAGCAGACAAGGCGGTAGTGGTGAATGAAAGTTGAGGGTCACGACCAGGTAGCCACACAGCAGAGTTCTTGTAGATCAACTCCCCGGAGGAGAGCTGCTGAGAAAGCCATGGCCCTCATGGAGTGGGCACGGAGCAGAAGAGCTGGTGGAGGTTGTCTTGCAAGTTCATAAGCCAGATGGTCTGGACCACCTACTTAGAAAAGCGCTGAGTGGATACCTTATGGCCCTTCCGGCAGCCACCATAACAAACAAAAAGGTGAGGAGTCTGTCGGAACGACGAAGTCCGCTGCAGGTAGAAGTCCAAGGCCTGATGGACGTTGAGGGAATGAAGTGATAACTCTACAGCTGAAGCCAGATCAGGATAAAAGGTAGGTAAAATGGCATCTTGGTTCAGATGGAAGTCCGAGACGACCTTGGGGAGGAAGGACACATCTGGGTGCAGCACCACCTTGTCTCAATGGAATACCAGGAACGGCTCATCCGATCTTAGCATGGTGAGTTCTCCTGTCCGCCTAGCCGAGGTGACAGCAACCAGAAAGGTCGTCTTCAAGGTAAGGAGATGGTCGTCGGAAATTGCCATCGGCTCGAAGGGGGTCGAGTCAGCTGAGAAAGCACAAGTGACAATGACCAAGGCGGAAGGGGTGACTGGAGGATAGAGATGCTGCAGGCCTTTAAAAAATTGTTTAAGCATGGCATCTCAAAAAAGGGCCACCGAAGGCGTACCACATGGCTGGTAGGCAATGACAGCCGACAGGTAGACTTTCAGGGATGAACAGTTGATAATGCGGCCAGAAATGATGACTCATGCCTGGTGTCAGCAAAGGCCACAAACCTCCGCAATTTGTAGCCATAAGACCTTCAAGTAGACTCCTTCCTGGCAACTGTGAGAACAGCTTGAATGACAGTCTAGAAAGTTATCTTCCATGTGTGGAGATGCAGGAGAGGCAAGTCCAGATAGAGCACGTGACCGTTTGAGTGGGAAAGGAGATCTGGCATGCAAGGTAGTCACACCTTGCAGTTTCGGAAGGCTGTTGCCTCAGCCAAAATGGGGCTATCAAGATGGCATTCGACCTGTCCGCCATGATCTTGGCTACCACTTGGCCCAGGAGTGGGAATGGGGGAAAGACGTACAGAAACTCCCTGTCCCACTGAAACTGGAAGGTGTCCTTGAGGGAGCCGGGGCCGGGGCCGGCCCTCAAACAGTAGTGGGGGCATTTCTTGTTCTGACTGCTGGCAAATAGGTTGATGGAAGGGATGCCCCAATGAAACACTATCCTGTCGAAAGCAGCCTCGGAGAGGGACCATTTGTGGTGACACGCCATGTCCCTGTTTAGTGTGTCTGCAGTGATGTTGTCTTGACCCACCAGGTGAACTGTGATGGGATGAACATTCAGTGGTACGTACCAGTCCCAGAGATGAAGAACCGGGTGGATAAGGGTGGAGAAATGTGGAGGAGTGAGTGCCCCCCTGTCTGTTCACATAGCAGACGGCCATTGTGTTGTCGGACAAGATCTGAACCATCTGGCCGACAACAAAGTTGCAAAAAGCCTGCAAGGCTTTCAGTATGGCCAGAAGCTCCAAGGCATTGATGTGGAGACAAGTCTCCAAGCCGGTCCAGTGGCCCTTCACCGCTAGGCAGCCTCAGTGTGCTCCCCAGCCCAGGAAGGAGGCATCCATTGTGATGGTAATTGTCAGGCAAAGCTCAACGAATGACAATCCCGACAGCAGGTGCCGGGGGGAGAGCCACCAGTGAATAGAGTTCTTTACTGGTTGGAGAACCTGCAATAGCCAACATTGATCATCTAGAAGGGGGTTGAAGGTTCTGATGAACCAGTGTTGCAGAGGGTGAGCATGGAGATGAGAAAGGTAAGTCACAGTCGTCGTCGCTGCCAAGCTGCTCAGCATTGGAACTTTCCGAAAAGCTACTGCGCATGCGCGAAGATTCCCATTGTGTGAGGCACAGAGACCATGAGGAAGACCAACGGTTATTGCATAAAGAAGACTGTGCATGCACCTGACATGTCTCTGTGTTATGATGAACTTCTGTAAGGAGTGTGTAATGGCATAAGCTCACTATTTTAAATAATAAATATAAAAAGAATTATGAAGTCACATACTTATTCTCTTAAAAAATAAATTTCCCAGAAGTCCAAAAAGTAAGAAGTTCTTAGAGGATGTGTTACCTTGTATGTTGGGGGTCCCGGGAGGGGCGCCCAAATTACCAAATAAAAACACAAATTGGGGGGAATTTAGCTGGAGAACTCTCTCTCGGCTGAACGAGAGGCAGGGTAACATTAGCAAGGATCTTTAACCCTATGTATACAATGGCGGGTCAGAGAGTGGCTAGACAAGGTTTTCAAAGTAGTAAACAATATTTTATTAAAGACAAGAAACAAGCAAGACAAGACATAAACTAACTAACTGAGAAATGGAAACGGAGAACTTTTCAGGAAAGGCAATACGACAACTAGTCTCGTAGTCCTGGAGAGAAGCGGGGTTCCGGGGAAGAAAGCTCAGCAGGGCTCGCTGAGGGGAGTTGCCTTAGAGTACCGGCAGCAAGGCGGGATAGAAGTCCAAAGTAGTCCAAAGAAGTCCCAAAAGTGGGGACCTTTTATAGGGTGGAGTTTGCCTACAGGCTATGTCATGCTCGGTGAGAACAAAGGAAATTTGGAGTTGGACAAAGGATTTGGAAAAGGTCAAGTTTAGCATGATTGGCTTAGCTCTTGATGACAATAGCGTGGCCGGTACATTGATGGCCCAGCATAAAGGAATGACTTGACTCTTGGCTGCATGGCTTTGTGTAACTCTGAGCCAAGTAAAGCTGGTTTGCAGGGAGGTTTTTCCCTAAAGCAACGGAGAGGCTTAAGTTGCTAGCCTGAATGGGGTTTTGGAATGTACAGTCATTAACGGCCGCACCCGTACATGCTTGTCCAGGAGACCTCTGCAAACACGTGGCATGAGATGGCAAAGAAAGGTCAAGCAAGGCCAAATTCTTTGATATCAAAAAGATATCTAGTGCTCTCACCAGACATATCATAACCGTGATAACAGATGTGCTAAGGATCATCAATGTGCTAGACAATACTGTTGGTTACAACATTGGGAGCTCAAGAGACCAAAAGGCTGGCCACAACAGTGACCAAAACAGTGACTAAAAATTCTAAGGAACTTTGGACAGGTACAGATTGAAAAGCACAAAGAAATAAACCACAATGCCCTTTATAAAAAGGGAGATGTGGGAAAACCAAGCATGTTTAACTTCCTTCACATACCACATAACTGTCTTCAGACTGGCCATCCCATAACCATTTAGAGACTTAGGGCGGATGGAGGAAACATAGAAAGGCAGCCAAGCAGCAGTTAGCTGTCTTCCCAGATCCATTTTCTTTTAGAGACAGCTTCTCAAGCTCTGACGTGTGGGAATATGCATACTTGCAAATTCACTTTTACTACTGCTGAAGAATAGTATGACTATTTGTGTAAGAGAAACCCTCTCACTCACTACACAGTAAACCAGTTTTTATGTTCTGATATTGCTTAAAAGTAGCTTGTGGAACAGCACAGCCATCTTCTGCTCTGAGGAAGAAAAAAAAATGCATATCTGAAGTTGTACCAGGTATATGAAAATTTAAATTAGCTCAGTGACTTGTGACCATTTTTGTTCTTAGTTGTAGAAAACACAGAAAATGTATTGATTTATACTTCTGATTCTCTCTTGACCCTCTTTCAATAAGTAAAGCTGGACTGTATATGCATTTTCCCTTTTATGTGCCTTCTGTGTGCTTTTAATCAGAACCAGGCAGGATGGACAGTCAAAGTGTGTTCAAACATTTCTAAGACACATTTGTTATTCTGAATCATTTTGATAATAAATATGAGTTTATTATCTGTAAAACATTGCTCCCAGTGACTCCAACATTAAGCACATGGCTCTGTATTCTTTCATTCTTTGTCTGTCCCAAGCCTACAGAATCCTTAAAATAAGCCTAGCATGCTGATCCCACCATATTCCTAAATAATATAGGAAGTAAGACATTGCCTTCCAGGTTGCTTAAATGTGAGTCATAAAAAATCAAAGCTCTGACAGCTTTATGGTTAGGTATACCTACATTAAGTAGCCATGCATCCGTGTATAGCCCAACTTGTATAAGAGAACTCATCAAAACTGTAGGTATAAAACATACCACTGACTTTTGTTTCAGTCTCTTGTGCAGTTTTTATCTCTGATCCATAAATAAATGGATGCATCAGCACATTTATCTGGCCAGAGTAACAAATCTCACCCACTTGATAATTGTAAGCACACTGAAGTTTGTTACTGACCTTGCATATAAATCCAGGCATGCACAAAATGACAGAGAAACAAGGGTCCCCTCAGAGATGCTCTCTTTGCTGTGCTAAGGTAGATGTACAGCGTGTGTAGTGAGAGACTCTTGGCTCAATCTTATCATGGACCTATTGAGTGGCCTGAGGCAAGCCAATAACTGAAATCCATCTGTAATACAGGGATAAAAACATTCATCAAGGACTACCGTATGTTTAGGAGTCCAATGAACTGTATACTAATTTCAGCAATCTGGAAGAGTTCTAACCTAGGATTTTACAGTCAGTACTGTCCCCAGCAGGCTGGATCTGTGGAAGAAGCCATTAAAACACTCCACCAGGAGTTGCAATCTTTTTTTCAACCCAAGGACTACATTCTAATTTAGGATGATCTTGGAGTTATATTCCAAAAGTGGATGGAACTATGCACATTGGGACATACCAAAACAAAGAAGGTGGGTCAGATACAATTTGTTGGGATTTGGGGCATTCCATATTAAGCACTGAAAACACAGCTCAGTTCTCTGTATACCTGCTCAAGAGTGCATGTGTGCAATAGCTTTCTTTCCTCAAAAGTTCGATTCGGGAGCATTCCCACCTTCAAAGCACAGCTTCCCATGCAAGTCTTTAAAAATTTAATATTGTTGTATCTCCAACAACAGCTTTGGGCCACTTAGTAATCTCCTGTCAGGTACATCTGGTCTGTAGCCTGCAGGTTTCTCATCCTTGCTCCACATCATTTTTTGGTAGAACTGTTTTAAATAAAACTAGCCTTTGTGTTGAATAAACTAGGTTTTACATTTTTCTTCGCCTATTCATACCTTATACCTAGCTTATAAACTGCCCTCCCCACTTGGGTTATTGAGAAGATGGAAGCGAAGTAGACTGAAAATAGAAGTACTGAGCATATGCTAAGTATTATTATTGATTAAAAATTGATTTAGTAAATTTTTTTTTAAAAAATCCACATTAAAGTACTACTGTACTCCAGATAGCCATATAGCAAGAGTGGGCAACTGGCATAGGATGAAGGGCCAGTTGTCCAGACCACTAAAAAAGAAACAGAAATCAAATCAAAACTGGAACTTGTTGAAGTCCACTTCAGGAAAGGAGATAGGTACAATAACAACCTAGAGGTGCCGTATGACCTACCCACTGTACAGCATGACCCTAAACACATGCACCAAGATCCTGCATTGGGAGATGTATCATAAAGTTCCACAAAGTCAGAACTACAGCAAGGCTCCCTGACATCTTTTCAAACCCACCTTTTAGCTGCTGTACTCCTCCAACACAACCATTTGCTGGCAGGTGGAAAGTGGAGAAGGGTGTATTGGAAAATGTTGAGAGCTCCTGGCATGTCAGGAAAGGAGATAGGTACAATAACAACCTAGTGGTGCCGTATTGCAGTGCATGAAATTATGGGAACTGTACATAGCCATGTAGGGAGAGCTGCAGTAGGAAAAAAAAGTACATCAGTGAAAGTTTGTGGTTTATTTGGTAGATGAGAAAGTTCAGCCATTGTGTGGTTGGTAGAGGATTCCAACCTTCAAAATGACCAAAAAGGTGAGTTAGGCAGATGTAAATTGGGCACCTATTAATACCATGCAGCTATAGTTCTGACTGCACTAATATTCATAGTTTTATGTATATAGATGTGCCTTCAAACCACCTGTCAAGTTATGGTGACTCCATGCATTTTGTAGGGTTTTGTTAGGCAAAGAATATTCCAAAAGTAATTTTGCCAATTCCTTTCTCTGAAATATAGCCATACAGATCTGATACAACCACTTACCTTGGAGTAAATTCCATTGAATTTAGCTGAACTTATTTTTTTAATTTCTTTTCTTTTCTGGTAAACATTTGTAGAATTGTGCTATTAATATTAGGAACACAAGCACTCAAGGACATCAGGATCATTTGATCTGCTCTGACCTCCCCCCTTCCTCTGCTTCTCACACATGTTGATAAACAATTCATTTCTCATCTTACCATTTTCCCTCTAAACCTTGAAAAATGATAGTTTATGAAAACATTGATTTAGAAGTCTGGTCTCTTGGGCAAACTGTGGTTTGTTGCTATCCATGGAACAGAGCCTTTGATTGACACATGAAAGGAGTGGTGCAGTGAGATAATGGACTGTGTGCAAACAAAGCTAAAGCCTATTTCTCATCAAAATGTGAATTCCTAGTTTGGTTTATATCTGAAAAGCCCACAGGAATTATTAAAAGATCATGTTGTTTTGCAGCTCACTGCATAGATGGCCAGTAGTATTAAAATCTGTGAAGCAAAATAATAAGACATTCTTGTGGGGGAAATAACCTACTACAGAAGAACATAAACAAACATTCACCTATAAATTCGTTGAAAAGCTCATAACTTGAAAACATTAATTTTGAAATGAACACGATAGCTGAAAACTTCTGGCATATTCTAGTTCTATCAACCTATACCTATGGCTAAGATGAAAGAAATCCCAGTATTTAATTGTCATATTTCCAATATCTGGACTATAACTGCAAGTGCCTGTCTCTCTCTGTTGTGCTATACTAATCCATATACAGTGGCCCTCCACTTTCATGAGGGTTTGGGGGCACAGAACACTTTCAAAAGTTAAAAAATCATGAATAACTCCAGCACCACCACCCCCCTCCGGCTGAGTGAGCAAGGAAGGGAACACATGTGCACGCCTTCCTTCCCTCTGGTCCCCCTCTTATTCCCTTCTGGGGCTCCCTGCTCTTATTCCCCTGCCTTTTACCTGGACACACATGTCTTCCTTCTCCATGCTTGGGAAAAAGGCAAGTGAATGGGAGAGGGGAGCCACCTACACAGAGAGGGCATGTGTGTACCTTCTCTCCTTATTCTCCCCATCCATTCCCTTGCCTTTTGCAGCTTGCTTGTGCCTTGCTTCTCAATGCCTAGACAAAAAGCACACAAATGGGAGGAGGGAGACCCAGGCATAGAGAAGGAAGGCATGTATCCCTGGGCAAAAGGCAAGGAAATGGGAGAACGAGGAGGGAAAGCATGCACACACCTTCTCCCTACTCTCATTTCTTGCATTTTGCCCAGGTGTGGAGAAGGAAAGTGTGCACATTCAGGCAAAAGGCAAGGGAATGGAAAGAGAGAATGGGGGAAAGGCATGGGTGCACTTTGAGAACAATCAAATTCACAAAAGTCAAACTTGCAGATGTAGAGGGAGGACTATACTTGATCACAGTCACTGTATTTGGAGTCTTCTGTAATGGGATTAAAATGAAGATTATAGTAACGATTTGGATCCAGGCCATCAACTACTTCGGGTATGTCATAAACAAAACTTTCTGATTTCTAAACATTTATGAAATTGTTTTAACCATGTACAGTTAGGCTGACATCTCAAAGATTTTTATACAACCTCATCTGGAATACTGTGTCCAGTTCTGGGCACCTCAATTCAAGAAGGATATCGGCAAGCTGGACTGTGTCCAGAGGAGGGCAACCAAAATGGTGAAGGGTCTGGAAGCCATACCCTATGAGGAACAGCTTAGGGAGGTGAGTATGTTTAGTCTGCAGAAGAGAAGGTTAACTGGGGACGTGATAGCCGTGTTTAAATATTTGAAGGGATGTCATGTTGAGGAGGGAACAGGCTTGTTATCTGCTGCTCCAGAAACTAGAACAAGGAACAATGGATTCAAGCTGCAAGAAAGGAGATTCCACCTGAACCTCAGGAAGAACTTCCTGATGGTCAGAGCTGTCCATTAGTGGAATACGCTGCCTCAGAGTGTGATGGAGTTTCCTTCTTTGGAGGTTTTTAAGCAGTGGCTGGATGGCATCTGTTGGGAGTGCTTTGATAGATGTTCCTGCATAGCAGAGGGTTGGACTGGATGGCTCCTAGGGTCTCTTCCAACTCTATGATTGTATGATTCAAGATTGACCAGTACATTTTGGCTCTTCTTTTGGAGAAATGACTGAGCTTGGTCCATCTTGCATACAAAAAAGTGTGAAAAAAATAAATTTAAGGATCGTGGGTGCTGTCACTCAAATGTTTGTTTCATTCAGTTCCTAATAATCAGCATAAACCTGTGCAACAATGAATAACTTACCTAGATTATTTAAAGATCAGTATAAAAAGGGTCCAATCTCTTCCTGTTTTTAACCTGTTGCTCCATTGAAGATAAATCCTACTATTCAACAACAGCTTAAAATTCCAAAACAGAACATTAGCTCTTCTGAATAAGGACTCTTCTTTTGCAAAAAGACAATATATCAGCAACTGTTTTCGTCAGCTCTGAAGCATAAAGATAAAAGAGACAGCAAGTCAAAAGTGATCTACTCAAACTACTGTTATGATGTCTGAACTGCCTCAACATCTATGGCTAAGCTTCCATATCAGAGGCTCATCAGTTCTCTCTTGAAAGTTTCTCGCTAAAGTGATTGCGCTGTACACTGTCCCTGGGCAAAATGTTGCATTTTGACCATTCAGAAGAGCTATCAATTCAAAATCCTTTTTGTTGCTACCTGGAGCAAGTGTGTTTTTCTTTTTCTATTTTCCCACACAGCAACAGTTCAGTTTTATTGAGCATGGGAAATTTTCATAGTAGTCTCATCACTTAATCTTCTGAGGTAGCACATAATTCATGAATCTGAATCAGGTCTGGGGGATCTTTGATCGTTCAGGTGTTCATAAACAACCTCTCCTATCATGCCTATTGGGTTATTATTTATAAGGCTATACCATAATAAATGCTTCACAAAAGTTTTTGTACAGAAACATTGGGTATGATGAGCCATAGGGGCTGAATTGAATTTGTTCAGCCTTCTTAGATCAAACTTGAAGTTTTCAGCAGGGCTAATCAGCAATGCCATTACTTTCATAAGGTCTTTTTTATTTCCCTTTTGATGACTTGAAATCCACCTGTGGAAATATGGATTTTTGATTTGTGTATGACACACAGGTCTCAGAAATATATGCATTCCTAAGGAAAGATGTATTTTATCCTATAATCAGTTGCAGGGGTATGAAATGCGCACCCACAGAATTCATTTCTCACAATTAATTTGGAGAAATGAATTGGGTGTTTGAGAACCAACTAGGGTGAGGAAAGGCTAGTCTGATCTCAGATTTTCTCAGAAAAACACTAAGACTTAAATCCAATTTTAGTCCTGCCTATAAACCCAGTAAAATCAATGGGATTTAACATGGTTGTGACTAACAAGTCCCATTCTTTTCAATGTGTTTGCTATATGCAGAACTAAGTTTGGTTTTACCCTCAAGTTCATTCTTGATGTTTAAATGGCATATCCCCAATGTCTCGCACGTAAATTATCAGTGTTAGGACTATGCTTCCAAATCTCTAATAAAAAACTGTTTTATGATAATGAATTCAGAACAAGACTTTCGTCCTTATCACACTATACTGTTATAGCACTATTAATCCACTTTAACTGCCCTGGCAACATCCTGTGGGATTCTGGGATTTGTAGTTTAGTGAGGCCCAAGAACTCTCTGGCTGAGACTTCTAAATACCCCTCCCTGAACTGCAAATCCCAGGATTCAATAAGTTGTTACCACGGCAGTTAAAGTAGAATAATAACACTGTTATGTGATAAAGCTGTGAGTCTAAAAGAGAAATCAACTTGCATTCACATGGATAAGTCAGTGCAACAATGGTGAATGGTAGTGAATAGCTCCAACCACATCTGCTGGATTTATTTATTCCTGGTATTTATAGTACCAGGAATGTAAGACGTGAATTCACATCCAAAAGCTTATCTGGTGTGAAGTCATTCTTGTAAATGCATTAAGTTAAATATGTTTTCCCATTCAGATTTCATATGGAATACTTTCAGTCATTCAGACCTTAATTGCAACTGTATGAACTTTCAGTATGCTGATATTAATATCTGGTATCAAGAGGATTATCTAGTTAGTTTCCATGGCTAAATTAGGAATACAAAGAAATTTTGTTGGACTGAGTGGTCATAACAAAGGTAGTATTTTCCTACCTCCCAGCTGTCATTGTGAGAAAACACACAGAAGATTTGTGTATTTATGACATCTGATAAATAAGATGTACACCAAATAATGTGTTTATTTTAAAATGCAAGTGGCTAAAGCTTGCATTTGGTAAAACAATACTAAGAAATATTTTAGTCAATGGAGGAACACTAGATAATTTAGGTAAAATAGGCCACTATACACACACACATTAGGAAAAAATGCATTTAACATGGATAATTTCAGTATGAGGAAAAAATACAAAGTCTTGCAATTTGGTACAAAATGCTGATGAAAAGAGTATGAATTGTTGCATTTCAAAGAAATCAGAGCTGGGAAGTTTTTACAATGTAGGCTAGATGGCTGACTATCTTAGAATCAAAAGGAATCAAAATTCTCCAGGTCTTTTTTCAATGTTCAGTCATCTTGCTCACCAATATATTTTTTAAAATCATTTTATTAAAATATTTTTATTGAAAAAAGTATAAAAATTACAAACACATCTCTCACATACATATAACATACAATGCCTAATTCATCTACATATAGTCCTATCAATTCCCACCACCCAGATTCCCCCAGTGCAAGCTTTCCCTTTTATTGAAAAAATATACAAATTACAAAGATATCTCTCACATACATATACTAAATCCTATATACAATCCTATCAATTCCCACCACCTAAAATCCCCCAGTGCAAGGTCTCCCTCCTCCTTTCCCTCCCCCCTTCTGAAACTCAGAGTACCCTGCTGTCTTATCTGTTATTTCCTTCTTTCAACTATATATATTTCATAGATTTCTTACACCTTTTATTCCATTTCTCCAACTCTAGTCCTTACTCCAAATTACTTAAATATTTTAACTATTTTTATATTAGTAAGACATTGTTTTCCTATAATACCTCTTTCAATATATACTACGTTTTCCTAGTTCTTATTTTTAACATAGAAATAATATTGCTTTTTCTCCCCAACACTTTTCCCATATAGGGAGTACCATTTTCCATTTTTCTAGTACTTTCTTTTTCTTATTATCCTTTAAAGACTCAGTCACAATATCTGCTTCAGCCATATCAAACAGTTTAAGCAACCAGTCTTCTAATGTTGGTATAATTTTTTGTTTCCACACTTGGGCATAGCATATTCTTGCTGCTGCTATCATATATAGTGTTATTTTTTGTGTGTGATTGATCAATGCCTAATTCATCTATCATATTAAGTAAATAAATTTGGGGTATCAAATCAAATCTTATTTTTAACATTTCTTGTATTTTACTATGTACCATTTCCCAATTTTTTTAAACTTTTTTACATTTCCACCATATATGATAAAATGTGCCACGTTCTTCACATTTCCAACACATATCTCTTACATTTTTCTGCATTTTTGCTATTTGTACTGGTGTTATATACCATTTGTATAACATCTTATAGTAGTTTTCCCTTAAACTAACCGGTGTTATTAATTTCCAAGTTGTATTCCAAGCATTTTCCCATTGCTCCATTGTTATTACACCTCTTGTATCTTGTGCCCACTTCACCATTGTTGTTTTCACTACTTCTTGTTCATTTTGTCTTGTAAGTAAAATCTTGTATATCTGACCTACCCTGTTTTGTTCCAGATTCTAATATTTTATCAAATTCTTTTTCTTTTATTTCAAATCCTTCTTTCTCTTTATCTTTCTTGTATCTCTCTCACAGTTGTCTAATTAGAAACCAATGTGTGCTCACCAATATATTTTGACATGCACAGATTTTGTCTGTGTGTGTTTAGGAAGAAAAGAATATATGAAAATATTCTTAAAATGACTGAAAATGTATTTCTTAAATGCTGAGAAACCCCGATGAGAGGAATCCTGAACCAATGTGAATCTTTGCAGGTTGTGACATATACCAAAGAAAATTTGCACAATTTTTAAATAAAGCATAAATTTAATAGAAGACTTCCGATTTGGACCTCACCTCAAGAAGCATATAAAATTGCCCTAACGAAACAAGGAAATCTATTAACCTATCAAGACTTGTTGAAATGGGAAGGGGATAAGCCAAGAATGCGTACAGAAGAAGAATTAAAAGCTTTGGAATATGAATTCAATTGGTTCCCATGGAGACAACTTAAAGAGAGATTTAAAATGGACCAAAAATTACATGGATTTGAAAAAAAAGAAAATGAATTAGATCTATTGATGAAGGAGGATCAAAAGAAGAAAATCTCCAAATTCTATAAGCTGTTGTTGCAAAGGGAAATGGAATCAGAAACTGTTAAAGGTAATATGGTTAGATGGGCACAATATATTGGACATTCAATTGAGTTGGATACATGGGTGAGGGCATGGAAAACGTATATAAAATTTACACCAAGTTTAAATTTAAGAGAATTTTTTTATAAAATGCTACATAGATGGTATATGACACCTGAAAGGTTGCAGAAAATAAAAATGGAAATGAAAGATGTTGGAAATGTGATGAAAAGGTGGGGTCATTTTTTTCTTATGTGGTTGATCTGTAAGATAGCAAGGAAATTTTGGAAGGAAATACATGATGAAATTCAAAGAATTTACAATTTAAATTTTGAAATGAAGCCGGAGTTTTATTTTTTTTAATATGCTAGGGCAACAAAGAAAGATAAGATGTCACCAGAAGACATCGTTACATTTGATAACTGCTGCAAGATTGACATATGCACAATATTGGAAAGAAAGGAACTATGTTGATTTTAAAGAATGGAAATTAAAAGTTCTGGATATGATAGAAAAGCTAACGTTCTCACTGAAAAATAAGCCTATCCAGAACTTTGAAAGGGAATGGAGAGAAGTCTTGAATTGGATAAAGATATAGTATAAGAAAAGAAAAGAAGAATAAAGCAAGATTGTATGTAATACAAGGCAACAATGTAATAAGGCAATGTAACAAAGTAGCAATGTAGCAATGTAAGATGTAACAATGTAAGATTATCTTTTAAACAGAAACTATGTATGAATGGAATATAAACAGGCAGACTCATCTGGAAAAAAACAAAAAAAGCTTGAAAGTGGGGAAGGGGGGTTATTTTCATTTTAAACCTTAATAAAAATACTTAAAAAAGAAAGAAAGAAAGAAAATTTGCACAATTTTTTCTGCACATTAAATGGTATTTTATCTACAGAAACCAGTGTTTCTGCATGGAAATATTATTTTATGTTCCCAAAGTGCTGTTTCCTATACAGAAAATACAAAGATGTCATATATGAATTTTGCATAGAACATGCCCTTAGTCCAGCAAAAAGAAAATTACAGACATCACTCATTGCTTCCTTCTAGAAGAAAATTAATGAAGAATTGCATCTCCAGTGTGTTTACAATTACTTGCACATTTTAAACACACACATGCAGACACATACACACATACATTAGCATTGGTCATACTCATTGCACTGGGCACACATCCTCATCCATTGCATGATAGTAACCCAAGACTTCTTGTAGTAAATGGCTGGATTTTTTATACATACAGTGGCCACCAGCTGGTACTACCAGAGGCTGGTGGCTCCCATATCAGTGAGGTGGGGAATCCATTCCAGGATTTTTCTCTCTTTAAAGAAGTTATCTATAGTACAGAAACTATTTAGGAACAGGGTTCAGCACCTTGGAGAGTTCCTTCAAAGCCAGAAGAGAAGGATGGAGAGTAAGAGAACAGAAATAGCTTCAACATTCTTATCATATGCATATTTAAAATACACTTAAAAGTAGCAACAGTATTGCTAGCAATTAAAAGCCGTACCACCAAAGGGAAACCAGCAACATTATATCTTGTTTTGAAAGTCTCTGAGCAATCAGAATGCTGAAAGGCCTGTTCATATGCCTAGGAAGGAACAGCAGTGAAGGTTCCATTCCAGATATTTGGAGCAGCCACAAAGAAAGCCCTCCCATGTTACTACTAGATGTACTTCTAGGGGTGGTGGGCTAGAAAGAACAGATTCTAAGTTTTAGTAAAAATATTAAATAAAAGGAAGGATTAAACTGGAGTGGATTCCCTACTCCATGACATGGGAGCCACCAGCTGCCTCTCTCTGGTATATAGCATATAGCCAAATAATTGCAGAAACGGTCTGTCTGCTATTCTGACATTTAGATTTCTGGCATTTAGATTCATTAAGGTCTCATAGATATCATTAAAAGTGACCATAGCATGCTGATCAGCATAGTCAGTACTCAGCTTGCTATAGAAATTTGCCCAGCTGATAGTCCTCAGTGCATCATGAATCAAACACTAGTTTTCCTTCACCCCCAAAGTCTTTCTGTAGTTTGCAATGTTCAATGAAATAACATGCACATTTAATGAGCATGCAACAAAGTAGATGGCCCAAAGCATATATGAGACATCTTTGAAATTAAGCACCTGTTTTGTTGAGAGATTTCTCTGCACTGCTGTGGAACTATCTGTGCTCCAAAGGCAGATGCCTTGTAGATGGTACATGCAGCTGAAATTATTTCAGGTTAGCCTGTCACTGCTGATGGAATTCTTGCTGAATGCTGTGAACTAATGTTCAGATGGCAGCTGATCCAAGAGCACCTCCTTTCTTTCCTAGTGGTATAATATCCTCAAGGTTGTGAAAAGGGATGGCAGGTGCTGCTCCTGCATATTCTCTCTTATTCAGGGAAAATCTAAAGAGAAAGGTAGGTAAAAAAAAAAAAAAAAGCAAAAGAGCATAACACCAAAACAGATGCCAGGCCAATGGGCTCATGTGGCTTCAAAGATTTCAGTGAATGTTTGTCTGAGATGCTTGAGCATTGTTCAAAGTCATAAGGTTTCTGGATGTTACCCTGATTTCTGGGGTCCCTTGAGGGACACCTCAATGTGCTCCAAATAATGGGGAATGGGAATTAGCCAGAGCACAAGCTGTAGCATTATGTGAGGCAGGGTAACCTAGCGAGATCTTTAAACCCAATTTTTACAGGGGCCAGGCCAAGTCAAAAACCAAGCAAAATTAGTCTAATAAAATGATTTTATTGAGGGGAATTCATTCATGCATGCACACAAAATACACACAATCACACATTTACACAAGAGTTAGCTGAAAGAGAAAGGGAAGAAAAATTATAGAGAGGCTGAGGGATTTGGGGGGATTTATAATTACCAGTCCAGAAGAGTAGTGAAGAGCAGAAATGTATTTTGGCTTAGGTAGGACCTAAGGGCAATTCTTATTCATGAGCCAGACGGACAGAGTGACTGGTAGATCTTCAAGAGACTGCACTGGCTTGTGGCTGTGAAGGTTCCAGACGCAAGACAAAGGGAACCTGATGTGGACAATGGGTCTTTTGCCTGTTGATGGGCTTAAAGTGCTTTGATTCACAAAGGCATGATGAATGTTGTAATAGCTGTCTATTGTGAGTGCTGTGAGGACAGACAAAAGAATCCAGGTGTACAAGGGATGGATAACTGTCAATCAGTGTCCTGGTGGGCTTCTCACAGTTGGATTCCTTGGAAAAGTCCAGCTTCTATTTAAGCCTATTATCCACAGGAATGATATGTATTTGCCTGACAAATGACTCAAGTCTTACCTGGAAGAATTTTGGAGTTGACCTATGCTTCTCACATTTATAGTCGAATTCTTTCTTTTGCTTGGTTTGTCACCTTTCAGGCTTGAATTTGATATCAGAGCCAACAAAATGTGTTGCCAATTACATACGATGCCAATTAGGTATGGTGCCCATCCAAACCATACTGATATTGGGGACCCCCAAAGCGGGGCCTTACATGGATGAATGTGTTATGTTAATGAACAAGGGCAGCAAGTTGGTCACTAAAAGTCATGAATCGAGTCAGTACATCATTGATGGCTTTCATGGCCAGAATCCATAGGTTGTTGTGGGTTTTCTGGGTTTTGAGGCCATGTTCTATCAGTATTTTCTCCTGATGTTTCACCTGCATCTGTGGCTGGCATCTTCAGAGGATATCTGAAGATGCCAGCCACAGATGCAGGCAAAACATCATGAGAAAATACTAATAGAACACAGTCTCAAAACCCGGAAAACCCACAACAACCTCCTTACATCATTTATTCTCAAGTCACTGAAGTGACTTAAATCCAACTTGAGTCCAAGTCAATCAACCTGAGTCTGAGCAAAATGAGGGCATTGCCTTCACCAATAAGTATTTTGCCCCTCCCTGAGAAATTTTCCTTCTCTCCCTCTTCTAGCATTGCCATAACTTATAACTTCAGTTTTCATTTAGAAGTATGATTTTGGCACCCAAAGAAATGGGGCAGGCACAGTTACCAAGGGAATGTGAACACATCAAATAGTATAGATCTCAGTGTGAATGATTTTTTTTTCTCACTTTCTGCAAAGCTAGACATTTGGGGACTGGAAGAAAAATTTGTGGGGAGGGATTCTTATTTGGCGGGCAATGTCTTATCTTGGCCACCCCATAACTAAATCCCTGCTGCTTCCAGCCCTTCATGAATTATTGGTAATGAGCTGACAGAGTCAGTTGAATATACTACTAAAAATACAAAAGAGTGTGTATTTCCACTTTTCCATTCTTCTAGCTTCCAAATTATACAGAGATCTGTTATTACATGTGTGTGGAAGTTGACTTTTGCAGTTGGAAAGAGACAGATTTTGTTAGAACTTTAGGACTTGCTTCCAGAAGAATCTGGCTAAGGTGGGAGAGAGAATAGGAGTAGAGCAACAGGAAGGAAAATGTGGCAAACCAGCATTCAGACTGCTAAGTCGAGTCAATATCTGTCTATGTCAACCACAAACACATTTACTCCACGGACTGGAGAAGGATTTGTCTGGAACAGGCAGATAATCACCAAGCTGGGTAAATACAAGAGCTGTATGCAGCAGCATGTGACTCTAGGCCTAAGGATGAAAAGGCAAATCTGAATTTCAGTATTGTAGGCTTGTTGATACGGACTGCCATCTAGTGATTAAAAGGTAGAACAGTTCTTTACTGATAAAATACAATTTACAGTGTTATTGAGCATAGACTGTATCCATCTTAATCTTTAAGAGAGGAATCGGGAGAAGGTATTTGTGAAGAAAGCAGCATAGGAGCCTTGTCAGAAAAAAACTGGCAGCTCTAGAAATCAGTGATATAGGCTACACTCTGTATTTTTCACTCTTAGTTATGTAGTTTGGAAAAGTATCTTTCAACATCTCATTTTTGTGTTCTGTGTGGAACAAAAACACTCTGGTTCAATGTTTCTGGATGTATTCTTAAAAAATAATGTGGTCTGTCTACATTCTCATAAGTCCTTGAACGTGTCCTCTGTGTGGTTCACATGCTGCACATCTTTTCCTCTTAGTTGGCCAAATCCTAGTTGACTTTGAATCCTGTCCCCGCATCTGCTTTAAAAATCAACAACTACACCTGACTTTAAACATGCATTCGCATCTCTCTTTTGTGTCCAGACCAAGGGAAAAGAAAGCTGTGCCAGAGACTGACTGTGGAAGCCATTCGTATAGCCTGTCATAAAATATACCAATCCAATCACTTTTGCAGAAGGCATTACAGACTACGGCCCTTTTTGCATACCACACCCAACCTTCAATGGCCATAGGATTGCCTCGGGATCGTGATGACGATCATGAGAAACACTCCCTCCCTGGAGAGGCTTTCCCCAGAGCCCCCACAGAATGGATTTGGCAGCAGGTAAGCTGTGGAAAGGGCCTGTGTGTCATCAACACCAGTTTTTTTGATGAATGTGGATATATACACAGCAGGAGTAGTGTGAGTACTCAACAATGGTTCCTCTCCATCCCAAAGAGAAGTGATTAGTGGCGTCCCACAGGGTTCTGTCCTGGGCCCCATGTTGTTCAATGTAAATGACCTGGACATTGGGATTAGAAGCCATGATTATCAAATTCACAGTTGACAAAAAAATAGAAAGTAGCTAATACCCTAGAGGATAGGGTCTGGATCCAAACTGACTTTAACAGATTAGAGAGCTGAGCCAAAACTAGCAAAATGAATTTCAATAAGAATAAATGAAGGTACTGCATTTAGGCAGAAAAAAAAATGAAAAGTACATACATATGATGTGTAACACCTGGCGTGACAACAGTACATGTGAAAAGGAGCTAAAGGTCTTAATAGAGTACAAGTTAAACCTCAGTCAACAGTGTGATGTGGTGGCCAAAAAAGCCAATGCAATTCTAGGCTGCATCTACAAGTATATACAAGTCTAGAACAAATGAAGTAATAGTGCTTCAGTTTGCTCTGATCAGACTTCACCTGAAATACTGTGTCCTGCTTGGGGCACCACAGTTCAAGAATTATATTGGCAATTATATTGTAACAGGAGGGTGACAATGATGGTAAAACATTCTGGAAACCAAACCCTATGAGGAACAGCTTAGACAACAGGATACATTTAATTTGAAGAGATTATATGATGGCCTTTTTTAGGCCATTTCCTCACAGGATCAGGGAATCGCCCCGTGACACTACTCACCTGGCTTTTGGGCTCCCCAGTCCAGTCCACGCTTCTCCGGAGGAGTGTGTGGCTGCCACTCCGCACTGCTCCGGGGACGAAAATGACTGCTTCTGGTTAGTCGAGGGTCTCAACGAACCACTGAAGCTCGCCAGCCTAAAGCCCACCCCCGGCAGATTGCAGGCTCGCACCACTACGAGCCTGCAAATCTGCATAATAGAGCAGGCTTACAGTGGTGCGCTCTGTACTTTTGAAAGAGTTTTTTTTAGCAGTCTTTCAAAAGCACCCTGGACGACCACTTGGGGTCATTCCGGAGCGGGCTGGGGTGTGGATCTATGTTAAGTAGGTCTGACCCAGTCCAGTCCCAGGTGCAGATGTCCTCCCTGGAGGATGCTCTGCCCTGTGTTAAAAACCCCATGTGGAAATGGCCTTATATACCTTAAAGGATACTTAAAAAAAAGCTGGGATGAGCTTGTTTTCTGCTGCTCCAAAGACTAGAACATGAATGAATGGATTCAAATGACAAGAACTGTTAAAACATCGGGAAGACAATCTTGATTCTAAGACCTGTTTACTGGTGGCATAAATTGTCTCAGAGGGCGATGGAGTCTCTTTCTCTGAAGTTATTTAAACAGAGGTTGGATGGCCATCTCTCAAGGCTGCTTTATTATATAATCCTGAATGGTAGAGGGTAGGACTAGATGACCCTTAAGGGCCCTTTCACCTGTATGATTTTATGATTCTATGGGTACAAAAAAAGCACTTTAGATATAGTAAGATAATGTTCAGAGTATTGCGGTCCAAGTCTAAAAGATTCACAGAATAATTCTTCCAATACATTTTGTTTGAAGAAAAACCATACAAATAACAAGGTTACCATTGATGTTAACTTGACCCAGGGTATCTTTTGGAGTTTATTATTTTTTCTGATTTTCTTTTAAATGGAGAGTTGTGTATTAGGCAGCATTAGGTTGGTTCAGGGCATCATTTTAGGTTTATCTCTTTCTTTCATGCATTGCCTACCTCAGTGATCAGTCAGCTTGGAACATCATTGTGGAAATAATCTCTTGTAAAGGAAGATTAAATTATAGTTCTGTATAGGTGATAAACCACAGGAGCAGATTATCAATTAAGATTCCAGAAATCCATTTGGATACAGCCCTCCTAGAGGATTAGGGGGGAAAAAAGACTATATATTTACAGGAGAACTTCTAAAAGGAATGCATTTTTTTTAGAAAGCAAGCATTACTTTCCTCCTTAAATGTGTTGCATTTTTATGCATCCATAAAACTACTGCCATTAAATGTTCATTGAATGATTGCAGTATTGTCTGGATTTAACTGCCATTCCTATCAAAAAACAGTAAAACTTTTTTTTTAAGAAAAAGAGGGGGAAAAACATGTGAGGCTTTAAAGAGCTGCATTAAAATATAAAGTTACATTTTTCTTTTGATCATTCCAATGAGTTCCCCTTACATTTTGTTCCATCTGATGTGAGAATTTTAAATAATCAGTTCGCCCAAATGTTTCTTGCTCTTTACAGCAAGTCTTTGCAGGCTTGGAGATGTAATTAGCAAGAATGTTCACGCTATTACAGGGAAAGCCACTGATCATACAGCTCTATGAAAGAGTTCTGTGAGAGCTGGCAAACAATTAAGCTAATGCTGGAATGTGAAGCAGACCAATGAGAATGGCAATTCCAAATCTGTGTAGAAAGCATATGAGCATTCTTCAAGTAAATTGCTTGTTTTCTGTGATAAATAAATTCATGAAATAATTAAAGAACTTTGTTAAGCCCAACACTGATCCAATGGAAGCTTCCACCTTGTTTGGCCTGCTGTTGGATCAAACCCTGTGTTGCCTTTCAAAAGGGGATGAAATTGCTCCTCCTTTTCCCCATTTGTGGGTATTAGGTACACTGAAAGTAGAAACCATTCTGATACCAGATGCACCACCTTTTATTTTTTCAGTGATAGCTACCACCCTGTCTGATAAGGTTATTCTGAAGTATCTAGTATGATGGCCACCAACATGATGAAGCTCTAAAATGTAAGTCTCTCCTTCTGTCTCTTTAATAATTCTTATGTCTGGCCAAGGATTTCTTCTTACATAACAGCAAAACTAACAACCCACAAAGACTGCAAACAAACTAAATTACACCTGTCACAACCCCATATCTACAGGTGCCTATGAATGGCTATTCCCATCATGCCTCGCCACCTAGCTATGCTGGCTAGAGCTAATAGAAAATGGAGTTCAATGACATCTTGGAGTTCACAGAATCCTCAGCCATAACCTAAATCAGAGGTTGGCAACTGTAGAGGGCCAGAGGCAATGTCCCTTGCCCATTGTCTCACTTCCTTTCACCATTTTGAAGGATAAAATTGATGGAAAAAAATGATAACTGAGCAGGCATTGAACTTTGAAGCAAATTTGGGGACTGAAGGGGGGCAGTTTTCAGTCATTGGGGGAGCTGTGTCTTATTTTGTGGTGAATCTATGTGAAAAAGCATACTGATTTTTCAAAAAAATATATATTAGTGGACTCAATGGGGTGGGGGTGGGGCTTCAGGGGCTGCAAATGTGTCATACAAGAGCCAGATAC
The DNA here is from genome assembly GCA_948474755.1 of Ctenosaura bakeri. Classification (NCBI taxonomy): domain Eukaryota; kingdom Metazoa; phylum Chordata; class Lepidosauria; order Squamata; family Iguanidae; genus Ctenosaura; species Ctenosaura bakeri. The sequence continues at coordinate 208,343 of CAOLHI010002031.1, forward strand.
AAAATGAAGTCTGCATTTCCCCCCGCACCTAAGCTAAATAGATGAAGAACACTTAGCTGGCGGAGGATGGAGAACTCTCATTTTACAGCTGAAGTAACTTGTACGGACTAAAGAAAGTGCTAAGTACTGGTAGCTATATGCATGTGTTTAATCTAGCAAAGTCCATGATTGTATCTTATTGGATATTTCCTTATTTATCTCTCTTTCCTTGAGGTCTCTTCTTGCTCTTCTCAACCAAAAAATCCCCACATATCTGTCCCAGTGCTTGAAATTTATAAGAAATTAAATTAACTGTTATAAGTTGTTCTTTCTTGGCAAGGAAAGTATAACCAAAGTTACTTTTTCAAAAGCAATGCAATGAGTGGAGGCAGTGACTTTATTAGTGTAATGTCATATTTTTTAAATTACTTCAAAAGGACATTTTAGAGAAATGTTCATAAGCTTTCTGACAGAAGTCCATTCTGTTATTCCATTCTGTTATTATTCTAAGGTCAATAAGTAATGGTAAAATAATGCACATTTTCACAAACAGAAGCATAATAAGAAATGTTTACTTTTCAACCACCACAGTGAGAATAGGGAAGAATTACTTCTTAAATATAACTTCCAAGCTCTGATTTGCCCATATAAGGGAGATCTACATTACTGAAACTATCATAGGTGTGATATCAGGAATGTTAGCTAGAAAACTTCTTTTCTTTATGTACAGTTTGTGGTTCCCCTCCCTAGTTATACTGAACAGTTAATTAGTCTCTGAGGTAGAAGCCTTCACTTGATGGAATAACTCTCTTAATTCATAATGATGGTCTCACTGTGTGCTGACTGTTCATGCCCAAAAGGTGGCAGGTTTGTTAAAGGGATCTCTTCAAAATTTGCCCTCTCTCATACAAAACCCCACATAAATGGATTTCCAAATGCTCATACTTAGGGTATCTGAATATTGGTAGTAGTGCTAACTGATTTCTGATAAAAGAAATGCCTCCCAGCCAACACTACCTTACAAAGAAGCCGTACCAGACGTTATTAGACAGCAACTCCAATCCAACCTATCCATCCCAGCCAATGGTGAAGGATGATGGGAGTAGCAGTTCAACAGGATCTGGAGGAACAAGATGTTCACCTCTGGTTTGTAGAATGGCTTGCTTTGTTTATCTACTAACAGAGTGTCACTGTTTTAAAGAGAGTTGAGCTTTGGTAACTTAACATTGCAAGACTCAAACTGATAGACCAAACTGAAAGGACATGTCCAAGGTGCTAGTGCTTAACCTACTTGAGGGATAGGGTTCCATACCTTGGATAGATCCTGCAAAATTCAGGCTAAAACTAGTAGGAAATTCACAGTCACATAGGTATGGAAAACACCACTCACAGCTTCCATAGACTTTCATGGAACTTAGAGAGTTTCAGGGCAATAGAAAACAGTGGGAGATTTCTCAGTTGGGCTATTGTTGCAAAGCAAACACATCTCAAAACTTCATCACACACACCATGCACTATTTGCATAGGAACAATACTTCATGTGCTTTTATTAAATTGCATTGAGTTATTTCATTGATGATACCTGCCATAGTTCATTGCTATTCTATCATCTTGACATGCTATTTGAACTTTCAGAATTACCAAAGTAGAACTGAGTTCGATTTGACTGAAACACGTTAACAGGCAGTTCTATTTGAAGCATTTCAAAAACTTTAACTCACTTTTTGTCCAAAAATCCCTCCCTCCCAAACCACCCTGTGTCTAACAGATGATGAGCACCACTAGTCAACTATAATATTTTCGGGCTTACAACAAATTGGGAAAAGGTTTCTTTTCCAGGCTCAACAGAGGAAAGTAATCTCCCTGAGATTACATTTTTAACAGCTTCATTTGCTAGACAGATTGCAAATTTGACATAGTTTTGCCTTTGAAAGACGAAGGAATTGGAAGAAGCCTTGCAGGGTTTTTTTTAACAAGCAAAGCCCTTCCATTATTTTTTTTTTCAAATCCTATTGCAATTCTTTTGTCTTTCCAATATCAATGAACTGCTTGGCAGATAGCTGCCTTTATGATCAAAACACACATTTCTGCATCACAGGACTCAGATCAGAACACTGCATATGGTCAAGGCTTGTGTAAACATAAGCCCCTAATGATGCTGATAGCTTACATTTCAGAATCCACATCACTCATCTTTTTAGGAGGGTGAGCCTCTGACAAAATTGGCTTGCCTAATTACAGTGTCAGGAAAAGGACTGCCAGCATTCAATTCAGACTTTTAAACCTTGCTATTGAACTTGGTACTGCAGAAACTGCAGCTTTTCCAGGTCCATAATTTGACTGGTCCATTTCCTTGTCTTCTTCTTCATTTTCTGTGTTGAGCTAAAAGAATAGAGAAGATGATGTTACTTAAAAGACAAAGGTCAGGAAGGTTCATGTAGTAAATTCTTGGTTTCCTACTTTAATGCAGGATATGAAATGTATGCAAATACTTCTTTAACACATTATTTCACGCGTGTGTGTGTGCATGTGGGAGGGAGAGAGAGAGAGAGGGAGGGAGAGAGAGAGGGAGAGAGAGAGAGAGAGAGAGAGAGAGAATATATATGAATGTGCGTAGGACTGAGATGGTCCAGTGGCCATACCTTTCAAACATCAGCACAATCGCTTTTTCAATATCTTGGAGGCTTCATGTTCAACCTTCTTGAGAATGGTCCCTCCACGCATATAGTTGTAGAAACTTTTTCTAATTTATATTGCTCCTGGTGGTTTCAGCAGTGAGAGTGAGAGGGTGTTACCCTGATCTCTCAGGGTCCCGGGAGGGACACCTAAATCGCCAAACACCAACAACACAACTTTGGGGAAAATTAGCTAGAGCACTCACTAAGGCTAGCGAGAGGCAAGGTAACTTAGCAGGATCTTGCAACCCAGCGTCTATGAGGTCAGTCAAGCAGTTAGACGGTTTAAAATAGCAAAAATGATGTTTATTAAGTACAGACAAACATTAAAGATGCCACAGTCACACAGATAACTAAGGAATCAAAGATTGACTTGAGATAGGGATTTTTAGAGGGAAATGGGTGATACGACACCTGTCTCATAGTCCTGGATCTTGAGAGCGAAGTTGGGGTGCGAAGAAGCTCAGCTCATTTAGGTGAGGGGAGCTCACCAAGCAGAGTGGCGGCAAGACTGGATGGAACTCGGGAGCGATCCGAGGAGGGTCTCGGAATCAGGGGTTTTTATAGGGTGAATTGTGACTGCAGGCCATACCTTACTTGGTGAGAACAATGCGGTTTGGGAGTGGGACAAAGCCTTGGAATGGTCAGAGTTTAGCATGATTGACTTAAAGCCAAATTAACAATAGTGTAGCCAGTATGCAAATGCGGAGTGCTTAGTACAGCTTTGTCAGGTTACCTGAGTGGGGCAGGGAGCCTTTGTTAGTATCACACATATGCAATGAGATGTTTACCAGAGAGGTCCCTGAAGCAACGAACCAGCTCTGTCTGGCCTGCCTGGGTGGAGAATGGAATGTCCAGCAATGATCAGCTGCGCCTGTTTACGTGCTTGTCCGGAGGCCTCGCAAACACGTGGAGCGGGATGACAGAGGAAAGCTGAATGGATTGATATCAAAAGAGATATCAAGTGCTATCTCTGAGTAGGCCTGAACCGCAGTAACAAGGGTGCATAGGCACAGGGTGGCATGGCCATGTTGGAAGGTGGCAACCCTGGTTAGAAAGAAATAAGGAGCAATAACAAAAAGGTTTATTGCAATGCTGAGTCTCAATGCATATTGAACAGCAGGAAACCCTCTAAGAAAACTAGAAAACAATATACATAAAAATAAATAAATTTCCATATGTGCTACAGTGGAGACTGGGGAAAAATGCGTGTTCTGGATGACCTGAGACAATTTTCTGTTTCTTTACGGACACCACCAAGTAAGGTCATATTCTGCAGTGTAGAATTCAGCAGTGAGCCCAAATTACAGTAGTTTCTATGTTCAGGATGAGGGAGCTTGCTTTTGAGACTGCTGCTCTGAACTAAATATTATTTTCCACTGCCTCCAAGAAGGAGAAAATTAAGGCAGCAAATACTATTTGCAGCACCTGGCTCTGGTGTGTAAATATAGCTGCTTCCTGAATACCTGTCTCAGACCCAGGCTCTGTGGGAGAACAAACCTATTTGGATAGCAGCATGGAGACTTTCATCTCTATCCCTCTCACAGAGCCTGGCTATGAAAGCCAAGAGACAGTTATTATTCAGGAAACAGTCATTACTGTACAGTTGAGCCAGTCTCTAGAATCAGTGCAGGGAGGATGGTGTCTTCACCTTTTTCATGAGAGATGAGCCTCTGTTACATCAGTGTGCAAACACATCCTTGTTTCCTCCTCTGTGCTGTCCTCTTCTCTGGTTGGGCAGAAGCGTTTCTGGTGGGGCCAGCTGGTGAAAAGGGGACATCTCTTTGCCATATGACTGTTCTGAAATTAGAAGATCGAGGAGGAGCAGGAAAATGAACTTTAAGTAATGCATATATTTCAATTTAAAAAAAAACTTCCAAAAGATTAACAACAACAAAACAGAAACAAAGCAATAGTGTGGCCATCAGAGTCTTGACCTGCTTGGAAAGTGGTCCCTGGCCCACTTATAGTTGCCCATTTTGCTCTAGAGAGTCAGTGTTCATCATGGTAGATACTTAATAATAAGATTAAGTATCGATTAAGTATCGATTAAGTATCTATTAGTACTAAGCTAGAGAGAGCCATCTATTAATCACCTAAACCAGGGGTAGGCAATTGTAGTCTTCCAGATGTTGTTAGACTACAGCTCTAATCAGTCCTTACCAACACAACCAACAGTGAAGGAAGATGAGAGTCCAGTAGTATCTGTAGGATCACAACTGCCCATTCCTGGTATAAAATATATAGGGAACCTGCTGATGGTGAATTACAAAGTCTGTATTCTTAACCATTGCAACACTGCTATGGCTAATGATAGTTCAAGTTTAATTTAGAGCTGGAAAGCAAGTGAGCCTGAAGATGATGTTAATTGCCAATCCTGTTACTGTTTACATACTGACTAGCAATCTAACAATGCCAGCAAGTCAACAGCTTTTCCAGACATGCTTTAGTTGATCAATTGGTGAATCTGCGCATTACTAAACTGAAAGTTGTACCTTATATTCTCTTCTGAATCTCTAAAAGTCATTATGTTAAATGGCATGAATCACAATTTTTAAACACAGAAACTATATTGGTCCATGATTAAATTAATAATACTGCAACTGAAAAAAATGATCAGTAAACAAGAATTTAAATCCCCATTTTCCTCATATATCCAATTATATCTACTTTGATATTTTAGTAATCTGTTAAGTTATACTGTCCTATTGCCCTCTGCTGGAAAAAGCTAAAAATTTCACACAAATAAATGAAGGTGCCTTTTAAAGAGGGACATAATTCTCCTCTATATTGAAATAGATGAGACAAAGGCTGCTTTGATTCCCGTGATTTTAGGTGCCTGATGAATGTTTACAAGCATGGCTAAATTCCTGTAATTCTGTTGCAAATGAAAGTAGCCATTAAGAATGACAACACTCTGGTTAAAATATTGTGAATCAGTTCAGCCAGAAATGAGTTTTATTACCCACTGCAGAGTCCCCTTTCTTTTATGACTGCTGTTTCAAGTGAAATACTTGATTTAAATGATATTATTGGTCCATCTGTTTGCTCAGGTGTTGTTTGTTTATTAAATGGGTTTAATGGCTGCAAACAGCTGGGCTTCCTGGTAAATTATTTGGTTGGGGGAGAGGAAATTGAAAGTGGAACAATCAGATGATTTGATGAAGGCTTTTTTTTTTTAGTCTCCATTCCAGTTTCACTTCTTGTAAGCCCTATGACCATGTATGGAAATCTGCAGACAAAATCTAATGGCTCTGTTTAATATGTTTTCAAAATATTACTCAGCTGCAAGCAAATTCAGAAAACCTCACATTCTGATAAATAAAAGACTTTCTTTCCATTTGTTTTCACAACAGACTCTGACTGTTTGCTTAGAACCAGAGTAAGCATTGGTTTGATGTTTCTTATAATGCACATATGAAGTATGGACATCTCAAAATATATGCCACATCTGATAAACTGGACAGGAGTCTGCCAAGGTCCAGGGCATGGGTGGCAAGGCTTACCAGGGATGAGACAGGGAAAAGGCCCTGAGTCAGGAGGCCAAAGGTCAGAGTCCAGTGACAACCCAAAGCAACAGAGGTCTTCCCTGATATGTGTCCAAGGGGCCAGAAGCAAGATGCAAGTCCAGGGAAACAGGTCAGAGGGCAGAGTCCAGCAGGAATCCAAGGCAACAGAGGTCTACCTGGTGTCAAGAGTCCAAAGGACCAGAGGCAAGAGGCAGGTCCAGGAGGCAGACCAGAGGTCAGGAACACTGAGACATCCAGAAAAGCTACAGGCAGCACAGAAAAACATATTGCTGTGACAAAGGCTGAAGAGAAAACCCAGCCCTTATATAGATGGCTCCTGGCTGCTCCAGCTGCTCCAGCTGCTCTGCATCTGAGCAGCCAGCTGGATCTCAGGTACTGGACAGGATTCTACAAAGAACAAGATCAAAGCCAGGATCCTTGCAGGCAGAATCCGACCGGCCCCTCCCGAAATTGCAAACTCCAGGATTCCAGAGGATGTTGAAAGTGGAATCATCACGCTATAACAGGCTAGTGTGGAAATGGCCAGAGTCTGTGAAGCTAAGTCAGTCTCAAATAGTGCTAAAGGATGACTTAATCTTTTTATACAAATATGTTGTGGGCATTTCCAGATATCTTTATGTGCTGTAATTATTAGGAGTGTGTAAGCATACAGGGATGGATTAAGATGTATCAGTCATCAACTATGACAAGTTCAAGTGGTCCCATAGCATTGTCATCACCACCAACATTAGTACATTTATCTAACATTTCTGCTGTTTGTATTTTATTTTATCTTATTGAAGTTAGAGGCTTCCTGTAACCTGAGTGGGTTTCCACTGTTAGCCAGTAAAAGGTTTGAGGTTCTATGCAGATTAGATTCAACAACTCTGAAAAGCTCAACTTTTTTTTTCCTGATTGCGTTATATGGGTGCTCACAAAAGACTCAATGATTTTAGCACATGATTCCTGTTCCTTTGTCACCAACCCAAAAATACCCAAAGGGGGCTCAAAAACCTGAAGGAGACACTCTCTGAACCCTGGTGGAGCATCTTTCCTTGTCTTTGAGACAACCTGTTCCGAAATCTTCAGTTATGGGATTATAGGGTTCCCCGATGGCATAAATGATATGAACAGTATAAGATTTTCACCAGAAAGTCTGGGAATGGTGGCCGTATATCCCTAATAGGAAATATTATCTGACAGACCTCTGATAATCCTTGCCAGCACCTCTACCTAACTCTTTCTTGTGACCTGTGGTAAGATAGTGAGCCTTTGGATAGGAGAAGGAAGAGCAGGTAGTGGTTCCTGTCAGATCAAGATGAGTAGGCTCTTTTTTTGCCTTTTTTTGATCCTGCTCATAAATATTCAAACAAGGCCTCCCAATTTTATAAGCATTCCTCTTTGCATGCTGCTAGTACTCCAAGCAGTCATGGATCTGTGAAACATCAGTTGTATGTTCTTTGAATATCTCACTTCTGCAAGAACTACTTTGAGAAATGGCTGGTGTGTGGTGGACTGTGCTCTCCGAAGCATATAGTCAGGAAGTCCCCTGGTTGTAGTTGCTGCTTCCTCTACACACTTCATACAACATTGATTTGGCGAATGAGGGATATATAAGAAAATGCAGGTACTGGTAAATGGAATGTAATCCCACTAAGCAGTCCAATATTCTTTCATTCAAGGACATGAGACAGAGCAGAAAGCAATAAAATGTGATTTCTACAAAGAATTAAAATACACAATATAGCTAGAATTGAGTTTGCTCCATTTCACTGCTTGACACTCCTGAGCATGCTGACAAATTATGGCAGAAAATTCTCTGGAGAGTTACCTGTCTTACTTCTCATTAATCATGGGCATGAAGAATAAGCTGAGAAATGAAATAATCCACAATATATCATCTCACCTTAATGGAGAAAGGTAACCCATCATACTTCAAGAAGTGTCCTTTAGGTAGTTCTAATCCGTCTTTCTTTGGGTATAATTGTGGAAAGTTATTGAAGCCTCTGTTGCATTGATCAGCACATCTTTGGAACAGGTGGAACAACAGAGAATAGAAGGCACAGAATACCCAATGACATCTTCATGCAGAGTTTGCTTTCCCCCACTCTATAATGTGTAGTGTCTTTTTCTATCTAATGCCACAACATTATCTTTTTCCCAAATGCGCATCATTAGCTGTTATGAAGAATAAGTACATTGAGGTATTGTGACAGGAAGTAAGTGGTATTAAAGATTACAGGATAGGCATGGAAAAACTCAACATGGGTTTGTCATTTTCAAAAGGGATGGATTCACATCTATCTCAAAATCATCAGCTTTTGCAATTATTTTGACTATTTTTGTTTGGTTAAAAAAAATAAAAGAACTACTCAGAATGCCCATATTTCCTGCTAAACACAACAAAATAATTAAGAACTCTTAAAATGTACGAAAAAATAAAAATGAGAGATATACACACATCCAGAAGAGGGCTTTCAGTACCTAGCTTGTCACAATCTGACTTTGAATCCCTGTGTAATCAACCATGTTTCTACTGCCATATTAGAGTTGCCACTTGCTACTTCTGTCAAACATTAACATCCAAGTATTACTGTATTATTGAATTTGATCAGTGTGATTCAGAATTTAATTCCATTAAACTCAACTATGAATACAATTTACCAAAATTTCCATATTTCTTTAGCAGCACAACAGAAATATTTCTTTTTAAAATGTTGAAAAAAAGTGAAACTAACATTGGCTTTTCTGGCTAAGACTTCTTGCATTTTTACTGTAGCAACATCTGGAGAGTCTCATGACTTGCACCCTTATATAAAGAATGGATGATCTGGGAATTGGAGCTTCTTCCTTGGCTGCTGATTCCAGATGTTATGAGAATGCATCCTCTAAACATCCTTAGAAATTCTGTTTCCTAAATCTGGGAGGTACTGCTAAATTTAATGTTTCTGAGCATGCTCAAAAGCACCATTGCAGCTGCTGAAGTCAGCAAATCTAGGTTTAGAAAGCAGTCCCTTCATATGCTTGAGATCCATGTCTATTTCTCTGTCTGATTTACACCTTTCTTAATGTGTGAGAAGGAAGTGCTGCCTTTTTTTTTTTTTAATGGATGTGGGATGGAGGGTACTGGCAAGAATGTAAGGATGAGCTCAGATGTGGTTTTGTTCAAAAGATCAGTCCAGACTTGCACAGATTGACTTGAACTGGGTCACAACTCTTGAAAAGGTCAGTTCACATGACTATGAACCAACCTTTGATTTTCATTGATATTGTTTCCATACAAATAACTCTGTGCAATTCCATCCTAAATCAAAAGGAAGACTTTACCCAAGTGAGAAAAATAAAAATCAATACGTTCCATAATTAAACAGTCAAGTCTATGTGGTAACAAGTCATCAATGCAGTATTTTAGAGAGAAAAAAGCAATAGCAACAATCTGATCAGAGAATTCAGTTCACACTTAAGATGAAGAGAAATTCCAAATTCATGGACAATGGTACAGTCTTAACAGGCCTCTCTGACTGATATATATAATGATTTGGTTTGATTAATAACACACACACACACACACACACACAAATATATATGCATATATCACCACATAATCATCACTTGGGAATCATAGATCTCTCAGCCTAGGTATACTCTTATATGTTGACATTTCAGAGTCTAACCTTACCTCTTGTATCAAGTTTACATTGGTAGAGAATTTAATATCTTATACAATACTATAACATAATAATCAGTTCAGCAGTTCTATATAACATAAGTGTGGAAACAATATTCAAAAATATTGAGAAAATGATGGAAAAACATGTCTTTCAAATCTTAAGAAATATTGAACGAAAAGAAGCCTGGACTGATAAGAGTATTTGCAGATTAGAACTTATTCTGCACAAAATTCACATGTGGATGATTTGCATACAAAGCAAAATTTTCTACACAGGAAGCAGCTTTTTTCTTTGCATGAATTAATATTTCTCTCTAGAAACATTATGCACGGGCTGTTTTCTGTGCACAAAATTCTGCTTTGTATGCAAATCATCCACATGTACATTTTTGTACAGAATAAGTTCTACTGTGAATAGTTTTCAAAAAATGCATGGTTTTCTAAAGTTCTGTCACAATAGAAAGAAAAATGCTGAAATTACTCACTGTCTCCTTTGAAAGCAACCATAGTGAAGACTTACATCCTCATATATCATCTGATAAACATCTAATAGACATTTGTGGAAGAAATCATATCTTTCCACAGGCATTTCTATACCTTCACCTATATATAGAAAGCTGACACATCTGTGGAACCTCTTTCATAAAAGACATTGCACTACTTGATAATTCTGGTGATAGTTGGGCAATTAAATACAGTGAAGTATTTAATAACCTAAATATCACCAGAATTATCAAGTATGGGTCTTGTCTGAGTTAACTGTCGGATCAACTATTAAATGAATCAAACCCCTAAATTCTATTGGTTAGTGCTAGCTAGTGTAGAACCAGTGAATCGATTGCTAAACAATGAGTCAGCGCATATATAAATATCACTGGTTCACTGCATCTGCTATAGCAGGGACCAACAATCGGATTAAAGCCACAGTCTGCTTTTAGAGATGAGCTCAACAGTTGGGGAACCCAACCTCTCTCTCTGGGAAAGTGAGGTATAGAGTTTGGAAGATATCATAGAGGGAGGAGGTGCCAAATGCTTCTCTCTGATTGAGATATATATATATATATATACATACACACACACATACATACATATACATACATATACACACACACACACACATACTTTCAGATGGGAGTGACAAGCATTCCAAGACTGCAGTGGATCAGTAGCTTAGAAAAGTTTAACCCACTTTCCAGGAAATTGAAGGGTTTGGGGGGCTCACAACTTCTGCACTCAATGCACAGAATGGAGCAATCAGTTTTGACAGAAATTTATGTATTGAGCACCTTCCTTCTTTCCCAATGCAGCTCTGGGCTGAGAAAACTTGCATAATAGATAGACATTTAGCAGGTGAAGCGCATCCCATTACTGCATTTCAGTATCAGGAAAAGCTTTATCTATTGGCTTCCTACCTTATTATATGCGTCTAAGCTGCAAAAATTGACAAGTAAGTGTTTCCCAAATAAGATATAAATGCTGTGCACACAACTTTCTTATAGTGATATGATATCTATGAAGGAAATCAGCTTGTAGGAAGCATTCCTGAATAGTGTGTGTGTGTATGTAATAAAAAAATATTTCTGTCTATAGAAAAACATTAAGTCTATATTGATGATATTATTTGCATCTTTTGAGGTTAACAAATAATCCTGGAATTTGTTTCAGTACTGAAAGCTGGGTGACATGAAGTACAAGTAAGAGTTGTGCTCTCGATAGTACCAATGAGTGGAACTTTGCTGACATAGCAGAGAATGCTCCCTTGCTTTCCTGCTGAGTGAATCTTCCTTTGTTGGGAATTCTTGTATGAAGTAGAGCTCTCCTGAGTCCCATTGCCTTCTGTATTTCAGAGCTTTATTAAAATTGACAGGTTCTGTTCAAAAGTTTCTTTTGAATGTGGAAGTTTTCTCACCTTGAATTTTGCTCTGAGATTCTGGTTCAGGCAAACAAAAACCCTTCAGCTATGATTTTTTTCCCCGATAGTGCATGATCTTATTTTATATCAAAAGGGTATCACCTCATATTTCCTGCTCTCAAAGACATTCAGAACAAAACTAAAGGCTTCTTTTTGACATAAAACTTGATACAGATTATGACACAAACGAAGGCCCAGTTCCAGCCAAAGGTTAAGTCTTGCAAATTTCACAGATTTTTGTGGGAGACAATAAAATAAATGCTTATCCAGTCCTCTAAACTTAATGCTGCCCATGTTCAGGTGGATGTTTCAGTAGCTTACATATTAAGTTAACTTATGTTTCAATAACATAAATATATCCCAGGAAGGGTTGTGGTTGAGTAAAAAGATTACATTCAAATTTGAGCTCTACACTAGAATAAGCAATAGGCCATTGTATGGGACTGGTAGACTAGAGAGTAAATAGGGAACTAGAGAGTGAATAGGGAAAAAGTGACACAAGAACCAAAGGTAGCCATATTAGTGATAAGAAAAACTTACAAATCAATATACAGGAAGCTTTGATGCCTGTAGGTGTGCATAAATAGATCGCCATGACACTACAAAAAGGCTAACTACTGGAGCCAGGACATGGATATTGATATTAAGAGCTTGACATAAGATAACATAGCTAGCAGGTGTAATGTGATCTTGACTCACATAATAATTAATATCCTGTATAACTCAGTATAACATAGTATTTCTCCATATGGAACTATACTACTAATGGCTATTCACTGCCCGCCCCCACACGCCACAGACTTACCTCTGAGCTACTGTAGCCTTTCCATGGCCATTCCATGCCTTACACAGTGGAGAGGAGGTGGAGCAGTGTCAGACTATGTCCTTGTAGCCAGATGCAAAATGATTGTATCAGCCACTGAGATCTGCTGGGGTCCCCTGGAGGTCTCAATGAATGGTGGTATCATTTCACCTCTGGCTATAAGGATATAGCCAGTTACGTCTGCAATCTCCTACTCACTAGGTACTCCACTATACATAGAATGGCTGTTGGGAGGGAGGCTGCATTAGTTGTGTGTTAAGTTGAGGGACTTTGGCCATTGCAGAGGGAGGAAAGGAATACCAATCTCCAAATCAGCAACAACAAAAACTTATACCTGTGCATGTCAAAAACATTGTGCAAATTTCTGTATTATTTCTTGTGATTTAGGAAAATCATGTTTCCTAGATCTCTATGCTTCATTTGGTACAAACTAAATTTATCCCAGTCTTCTACAAATCACTCCAAAATCAATATGTATATCTAGATCTGCTTATGTCTTGATTACACAGATCTTTAAAAATGATTATATCATAGAAATTGCCCTTTTTTTTCTGTTTCTCATTAGCTATATCTTAGGTCCTTTCCACACCCTATCTTTTTGTGAAGTCATCTGGTGGAGATCCCTGCAGCAGTGCTGAGTAATTTCACAGACTGTGTCAGGGCAGGAAGTGCTTCCAGGGCTTCTGCAGGACAGGTAAGTCTGGGATGGTGGCATGATTGTGTGTCATTGATGGGGAAAACCTGTCAATGATTTAATCTGTGATCGTACTGCCTGGGGACAGGAGAAAGATGGGACTGTGACGATGTCATGTAGATGCATCATTCTGGTCCTGTCCTTCTCCAGTCTTCATGGTGGGATGGCAGTTTGCTGCAGAAAGGACCTTAATAATAGGGGTACTGCTATTAGAGTTAACTGTTAATAAAGCTTATTAAAATGAAATCAATAAAAGCTTGCACTGTTTTCAAAGAGTGCAAATTTTTCTGAAAGACTTTTCCTTATGCTTACATTGAAAACTCTTCAGTTTTGGACCATGGGAATGATCAGATCTACCCATCAGCAGTCTGAGATCCAATCTGGATTCTCCCTCTTTGCTTCTTTGGAAAGATCTGTGCCCTCACATTCTTCCAGTTTCATGAGAAAGGAAGATGGGTGGAAAAGAGAGGCTTCTTCTGGTTAGGGATGTAAGTCTTTGCCACTTTTGTTCTCACAGGGAGGAATAAATTATTAATTTAAATTTTATCTCCACCTCAATAATGGCTTTGAAAAACTGTATGCTTTGCAAAAAAATTCGCACTGTTCAGGATTTATCTGTTAATGCTACTGCTCCTCTGCAACTCCATTCTCAAAGCCAACCGGGTATTTTTCCCTTCTCCCCTTTGACCATGTTTCTCTTACCTGTTTATTATCCAGCATTGCTTGGCTGACCTTTTCCCCAGGGCCCACTCCTTGTCCCAGCCCTGTATGATTGCCTCCTCACTCTCTTTCTTATCATACTGCCTGTCTTTCTTACAGTTGTTTCCCCCCTCCAGTCATCCCACTTTCTCTTCTTGCCTCCCTGGTCCTTCTCCCACAGTCTCTCTCTCTCTCTGTCAGTTTGAGGATACCACCATATTTTTTATTGCCTGGTAAAGCTAATTAAGATTTTGTAGTCTCTTCTCTCTCCTCTTTTTTCCCTCCACATAATTTTCAAAAACTGCAGATGAAATGCTGGTTCACTTCCTCTTAGATAGGAAATTTAATTAAATTAGTCTTTGCCATCTAAAAATTAAAGCATAAACTTAGTTTAAAAAAAACAAACATTTTGACCATATCCCCATATAACTCAAGCCTCCTTTTTATGCATAAAATAAGGAGAAGAAGCTTGTTAATATCTGGTTAGACAGATTATAAATATATTTGTTCATGCCAGCTTTTAGTTTCCTCTTATGAGGTTTAAAAGTAGAAAAAAGTCATGAAACAGCAACAATAGCAACGAGACAAACCATTAACTTACCAGACAGAACAAATTACACCCTAGACGTAATGAGTTTATGTGAAGCTATATCACAAATTTTACCAATGCCAGTGCCAAATGCATTTTCTCTGTATGCTTCCCCTTCAAATGAGGCATGTTAAAAAGTAGGTTTTCAGTTATTGAGCCACTTTTAGATTATTGAACCCAAATTAAAAGTAACATTGGTTGGAAGTGTTTGGTTTGGTTTGAATGGATTAAGATAAGACTTTCTTTTAACTAGTCTTATAGTAGACACCCATTACAAATTACTTTATCAAACAAAACCAGCCTCTGAAATGATAGTTTCCACTAGAAGAGTTGGACTTCTTTATCTATTCTTTTCTCTTGTTCAGGCCATCTTATATGTATCAATGCTCATCTTGATGGCAATTGGAAACATTTATGTGAGAGCTATTTAATATTTATCTGACATATAGATAAAAGCACTGCAGTCTTTCTATAGCTAATACTCTAAAAAGAATGTATCATGACTGGATTATAAATGCATCATAACTGAATAAGGCATAAATAGAATTATGTGTCATCAAAACATGAGTTTAGACATCTTTCAAGTTTTCTTCAGACTTTTTTTCTTTCTTTCTTTTTTTTTAAATTGCTCTTAACAAGCATGTGGAGTTACTTTGGGCAAACTGAGCACAATCTGTTTGCAGTCCATTTCACCTTGGATGAAAAGTCTAAATATGTAGTTTATCCCTTTCAAAAAGGACCTATCCATTCGTGGATCTCAGTACAATCATTCCCAACTGCACCATCTGTTGTGTGGGTCTTCGTATTTATATACTGAGTGGGTAGTTGAATAGATATCTTTGGAAAGTGCTGTCCTCACCAAACCTAGTGCCACAGACAATGTCTGTCTCTGCTATCCCTCAATCCATCCCATGGTTTTAACAACTGAGATTTTAGATTCCAACCTATTCTACCCACTCCACCCCAAAAAGATATTCTTCCCCACCACGTTTGGGCCTCTTGATTCCTCCACTTCCTTTTTAAAAATATTGCTGTATGCAAAGTAGAGCTCCGAAGAAGGTGGCAAAAGGCAGGAGACCACTGGTATGTGCACAAGGGCTGGGAGGAGGACAAGAATGGAAGGAGAAGTGGTTTTTGGAAGTAGATAGCTTGTACTTCCCGAACTTGCTAAATCCTGCTATCTCTACTGTCCAACACCAAATATAAATGATAATTGTAGTCCTTAAACAGTTTATTTTTAGTGAAGTTGTAAAAATAGCAACTAAAACCACAGCCAAGTCAAACTGAAACAGACACATGGTAGGTTAAACAGTAAAGAATCCAGTTGACTCAAGGTCATTGTCATAACTCAGCTGTTGTCAGGATGTGGCCTCTTTCCCTTTAAAAAACAACATAGAACAAGCCTCTTGCCATCTGTATTAACCTCTCATGTAGGCTCCCTTCTTTGAGAAGACAGTGTCAGGGAGTAATAGCTATCAGGCTCTTTCTAGTTGTTTCCTCTGCCTTCTTCTTGCCTTCCCTGCATGAATGAAAAAAGAGAACTGTCTGGATTGTGCTGTTGCTACATGGCGTCTCTGAAGGGAAATGATGATGACTTCCTGAAGACATCCTTTATGTCTAGAGTAGTGACCTGAACCCCCGTTCCACACATCCAAATCTGTATCTTTCTTGGTCTGTAGTTAGCATCACTTCTAGGATGTCTCCAGACTTCACATGGAAAGAAAATGGCAAGAAGTGGAGGACTCCATTATGAGGATTTGTCAGGACCTGACAGCTGTTGGCAACAGAAGGATCAACTGAATGGGCCATTTTCTCCCTTAAATGCAGGCATCTTACAGCTCACTAAAGCCAGGTAGGGATTTTGATCAATTTCAGTGGACTTTGTGTTAATAGTTAATTTTATAGGAGTACATCTTGTTCATCCAGATAGCACAAGTTCCTTTTTTATGCTTTCCATGGAATAGAACACAATAGCTATTCATGTGGAAAATCAATAATACGAAATCACTTTGTAACCTGTTCAAGGCAATATACTCTTGATCCTTAGTGAATATCAGATGCTGAGACTGAAATGTTTAAAAAAGGCTCTTTTACTGTTTCATGCTTTCCAAGGGCATTTTGACTAAGGATATTTACCTGATTTGTCATTTTTGGTTAGAAAGGTTGTCTCAACTTGGCAAAGTTGAAATAAATGCCACCCACCATGAGATTTTGCATCTTTGAGCAAGAACAAAAAGACCAGCACGGGCTGCTTCAGTCAGGTACATCTAAGACTAGGAGAGGAGATTCTGATGTGCAGAGAGTTCCAGTACCCTACCTATAACCAAGGCCACATACACTGGTGCAGGGAGAATACTTCACACACTGTTACCCTTTCCAGTAGGATAGGCAGGGCAAGAGGTCAATAGACAAAGCAATCTCATTCATACCTCTATAATTTACTACATGGAAATAGCAATGGGATTCCCTACCTCCCAGCCAGGAAGGCCAATGGTGCTTTGGAGAATCCACACTGTCACCTCTGATCAGCGATCAGAGATAACCACAGGGATGTGTTTTCATCATTTCCTGTTCTCTTCAGTGGGAGGAGGTGTGACAGGTTGACTCTAGCACAATCCAGACTCCACCTACACTTTATGACTGGTTTAAGGCGTTGGCATTGTCATATATAGCCATGGCTGGCTCCCCAGGACAAATGATGCCATGTTGTACTATTTAGCCCAAAACCTAGATATGTTTACTCACCTATGTTTTAGAGGAGCTAAAAGACTTCGGGTCTTTCAGGGAGTTTGGGCCCTTTAGAGGGAGGTTGAAGTGAACTATTTCCATAGCTACCACTCATGTCCTTGATTACACAAGGATCTGTTGATATGGTCTACAATGGCATGAAAATGTATGCAATCTTATGCAAAGTGTAGACTGTACGATAGAGACAGCTGAATAATAGAGACATGCCAAAAATGTCATGGCTGAACTTCTGAGTAACAAAACATTCAGGGTTCATATTTGAAATAATGTCACTGGGAGCATGATAAGAACAAAATTTCAACAGCAGATTTTTTTTTTAAAAAAAGAGTTATTTTCTAATTTAATTATTGTTAGCAAAACCAATTTTTTTATTGCGTGAAGTGTAATGCCACTGCTTATTCAATAAAATGTAGCTCTCTCTTTCTTTTTTCCCCTTATCTCCAGAAAAAAAGAGCATGCACAGCCAACCTTTAGTAGCCACATATCAGGCCTGAGGACCTATTGCATTTAATTTACCACAAAATCAATATTAAGGAGGTTATATTTTTGCAAATTCAAGCCACTTTTAACTTCTTCCAGAGTAAAATAAAGGCAGATCCAACCACATCATTGTGGAAGTTTGAAGGGTAAAAGTTCTACATTCATTTTATATAATATTTCAGCATGCTAACCTTTTGGGATTAGAGGGAGAGATAAAAACATAGGACCTTTCCACAGCTTACCTTTTTGAGGAGCTGGGGTGTGGGGATCACACAAACAGCCTCCTGCAAGAAGCTCTCACATCCCTGTTGCTTCAGCTCTGCAGCTGCTGCCTGCTCACAAGCAGGTAGTTTGAGAGTTCCTCCTCTTCCTTCCGCAGTGCACTCTGGGATTTTCCCAGGCTGCACTAGGGCAGGAAGCATAAGCACCACGGCTTCGGAGCTCCACATGCATGGTAAAAGGGTGGGACCCCAGAGCGATGTGTGATCACGCATCATTTTCAGCTCAAAGCTGAAAATGAAATAGTGTGCAATTGGTGCCCGCCAGCCTCTGGAGCATCACGCGATTGTGAGTGTATCGTGTGGACCGCTCTTCACAATTGTGCGACACTCCAGGGGCCCTTTTGCATGGCAAATGCCATGCAAAAAGGGCCAAAGCTATAAATCTATATGCTGTATATATATATTAGGTTGGTTTGGAATTTTACATTTTTGTTTTTTTCCCTGGAATGGCAGAATGCAATACACAACACAGAATTAAGTTTTCATCTCAATGTATTGTTGTTCTGGACTTCATTCTTCCCATATTTCCAAGCAGACACAGGATAGTGTTTAGCATTAAATATTAAATAACACTTAGGCAGGCTGACAATTCACAGTGCAAAGTTCCGGGTTTTTATTTTTGTGTTACGGTAAGGAATTGCCTATTTCACGCTACATTGTTCCAAAAGATGATATTTCGTGATTAATAATAAGATATTTGACAATGTCAACATGTAAACTTGAGACTTTAAGATGATTTATTGGAATGCTTTGATAACAATGAAGCATGAAACTATGGCCTGAAATATGGCATGGGAGTTTGAAAATATTTTACTTTTGCATTAATCCTTTTTGTTTCACTATTATCCAATTAAATATTATTACATTCTTCAAATTATGCTTCTAAATTCCATGGAGCAGCCATTCCTGAATAGTTATAGTCACAACCACTAAAATGTATTAAGGTGTCAATTTAGCTAGATAAACTTCTACCACTGAATTACTTTATTTCCATCCTGGTTCTTGAAGTGTTATAGGTTGGTTGAAACAGGTTAATACTGAGATCCATATATGCCTGCGCATGAGTTTAGTTATCCACATTTGACAAATGGCTTACTGTTTGATTCCCTTCCCTAGAAAGCATGACATTAGATGTGTGGGCTTCAGTGACATCATGCCTGTGATGACATATTCACACATGTACATCATAATCATTAAATGTTACTGGCCAGAATCCTCTATTATGGTGGACTTTACATAACTTTACATATACTTGGTTATATAGCAGGGGTGCTAAGAAATGCTGTTAGTGAATTTTGAAGATGGATAATAAGACACCAACGAGAATGTCTGAATGTGCATCAGTACTGCTTCGTCAGTGTCCCAATGCACAATGGGACTGATGTGCATATGGTCCCAATGCACATCGGTCACTTTTCTGGTTCCCCTATATAGTAATGCAAGCAGCCCTTTACTGAACATAAACTTTACAGAACTGTCCACTACCCATAAATAAGTCCATTTTTGATTACTTAAGTCTCTATCAAGATTCTGGTCACAATCTTCAAGTGATGAAAATGCATGCCAGCCCTAAGTTAGCTAAGTTATATACTCTGCCTGCACAGATTTTATCACAGTTCATTAATGTAATGGAAATCACAAAGTGCCATTTTCCTAGTGAGATTTGTTAAATTACCATGTCAGATTTGTTACTTATAGAAGATACATTAGTCTCATATGTATAAGGTATTTTTTTTTGGGGGGAGCTTCTTTAGAAATGGGAGGTTTTCCCACATAAGTGTCCTTTATGAACTCACAATGTCACCCATAACCCTCAATTACCTTAGAAAACCCTGCAAAATAATATCTCTTGACATGAAGCACCTGCTTACTCCTACAGAGTGGGAGCAATTGAGAGCTTATGTGAGTTGTAGCCCAAAATACCTGGAGAACATCAGGTTATCCACCTTGGAGATCATTGTCTTTCTCATAAAAACATTCTCATAAAATGCCTTCACATAATCATTCCAAGACAGATGCCACAGTTATAATTACTATAAAATAAACTTTCTTTTTAAGAATGTAATATTGGGATGATCCATCCTAAAAGTCATCTAATACATTTCATGGCTTAGTAGAGTCAAACTTGGATCTCCCAAGTCCCAGGCTGTCACCACCACCACTACCACTGTTACTATGGTTCAGGCCTACCCAGTGATAGCACTAGATATCTCTTTTGATATCAAATCATTTGACCTTTTTCTGCCACCCCACTCCACATGTTTGTGAGGCCACTGGACAGGCACGTACACAGGTAAGTGATGGGCATTCCAAATCCCACTTAGGCAGGCAGATTAACGCCACTCCGTTGCTTCAGGGACCTCTCTGCAGACACCCATTGCTTAAGCGCAACTCTACACAAAGATGTTCGTCCTCGAACCGACTCCCTTACAATGCCGAGCCATTTGCATACTGGCTACACTATTGTTAAACCTGCGCTAAGCCCATCATGTAAAACTTGACCTTTCCCAACGCTTTGTCCCACTCCAAACTCGCATTGTTCTCACCGAGTAGGACATGGCCCGTAGGCACAATTCACCCTATAAAAACTTCCCAATTCCGAGACCACCTCGGATTGCTCCTGAGTTTCATCCAGCCTTGCTGTCGGTTTGTCCAGAGAGCTCCCGTCAGCAAACCATGCTGAGCTTTCTTCCCTGCAACCTCCAATCTCTTCAGGACTATGAGACAAGGTGTCATATCACCCATTTCTCCTGAAAACTCTTATTTCTAATTTCTTAGTTAGCTGTGTGCTTGTGGTGTCTTTTCTGTTGTTTGTCCTTTAATAAAGATATCATTTTTACTATTTTAAAAACCTGTCTGACTGCTCTTCTGACCTGATCCCGTAGACATTGGGTGGCAAGATCCCTGCTAAGTTACTCTGCCTCTCGCTAGCTTAAGAGAGTGCTCCAGTTAATTTCCCCATTTTGTGCTTTTGCTTGGTTATTTGGGCACCCCTCCTGGGACCCCCAGAGAACAGGATAACACCACCACCATCATCATTATGCCTTTCCTCCAAACCTGGGACTCAAGGCAGCTTACAAAAATTTTGAAAAGATGCAGATGGAAGTTGACATCACTGACAACATATATAAATTAAAATATAATTAGACTTTCAATAGAAATAAAAAGCAATTTAAAAGCATACCCCTTTTTAAAATCTATAACAAATACAAGCAACACAGTACATCTTTAAAACTCCTTTCTCTAACACTATACCACACTGTGGATCTAATTAGTACACCAGGCAATGTAAATTAGGGAGACACAGAGACAGGGAAGAGGTAGAAAAATGTTTAATGATATGGCCAGTATAAATGCATTGAGATTGCTGTGATTCATGAGTGACTTTTTATCATTTCTGTTTTCAGGAGGCGAAGCTCATTCATACCTTAAAAACTGTTAGAAGTTTTATTCAGATACTTAACAAATCTGGAAATGTAGATACATTAATTTTTTAAAGGCAAACTGTTTCTTTCTTGGTGATTTCAACAGCGTGCATCCTGAGGCGTGACTCAATTCTATCAAGCCCCATCAAAAACATTTTTATGGGTCTGTTAAAAATGAAACCATTTTGAAGCAATTCTAGTCAACACTGTCCATTTTAAACCCAATCCAATCCTATCCAAATTTTAAAAAGTGCCTACCTAAAAAAGGAAGCAAGATCTTTTAATCCACTTTGATCATTCAATGTGACACTGTCTTAAATGGCCCCATCTGAACTTATTTCACTGCATTCCATAGATTTTATTTTTTATTTTTTTGGTCAGCAATATCCAATAGAACATAAGATCCAAAATGAATCAAGAATACAATAATACTTGACAACTTGGAATGAACCTTCTATAGCACATATTCTAGGGAGGTTTCCCCTGACTTCATGGTCTCCAGAGTTTTGGGAAACAACCCCCATGAAGTTTGGTCATATCCCCTGGAGCTAATGGGAATGCTAGTTTAAAACATATGGTAAGCACCAGATTTGGCAAAGCTATGCTAGATATGCCACTGTATCTCACTGTTGCCCCACATGAATCAAGAATATTATCTATACAAACAAACAACAAAAATGCTAAGGAAGTTGTGCACTGGAGGGCAGGCTGTCCCACAGTTCAAATCTAAATGAAAACAAACAACAGAAAATAAGAGAGATACACAGGCAGAGTGTGTGTGTGTGAGAGAGAGAGAGAGTGTGCACACGCACGTGCCTGCATGTGTGTGTGGATGCCAGCACAGAACTTTAGTCTAATTTATCAAATTTGCTGCAGTTTGTTGCTCTGAAGGAAAATGAGTACTCTGATAAGAGAGCTACTAAAGACAAAATTGTTCCACTGTTATAACTAAAATTGCAGTTTTGCATCTAGTGATTGCATTTTGATTTAACAAGCAAATATCTCAGGTTCTGCTTTCTTAGCAAAATAAAACAAAAAAACAACACATCATGCATTTAGTTTCAGAGGGGGATAGTTGGAAACAGATCCCAGTTAACTAAAAATTCTGTAGTATCCCAAGTAGCAAAGACATGCTAGAATCACACTACACTAGATAAATGTATCAGTTGAATACTTTAGCAAAGAATAAAAGGACTACCATAAATATAGGATAAGCATACCTGGATACATCCAAGTTTACATTCCCGTGTTGTGAATCAAAGAGACCCAATTTTGTTCCAATGCAAGAAGTGATCTATATAGTTATCTTTATTCTAATTTTTCTTCACAATAACCTCGTGAAGTAGGCTAGACTGAGAGAGAATGATTAGCCCAATGTCATCTAATGACTTTCACTGGCCTAGGACAGATTGAATGTGGATATCCTAAATCCCAGTCCCATCACTGTGCCTTACAAGGGTCTAATTAATACACTATTCTTGCTTGTGTTTTCCTTAGTGTTGAGGCTTTAAGTACCCAGTAGGTGCTGAAGCAATGGAAGCCAGTGTGTCTTCACTGCTCTTTGCCCACTTTGAGCAGGAAGGAAACAGTTCCTTAGGATGGAGACATGTCCTGGCCACAAAAAAAATGTATCACCAATCTCCTGAAATTCACCAATGCTTGCAAATGTAAAATCAGTAACACTGGCCCAGTATGAAAGCCTATAGCTGCATTCATAGATATGACAAAGTAAAATATGTGGTTAGATACAGACCAAGATTAGATATTCTCTACCTGAACATGAGGCAAGGAATGAAGAGCTAGTCACCCCAATCAGAATGGCTCAGACCACAATTTTATGAAAGGAACAGTGTTTGTACTAGCCTGGAAAAGAGCATGTAATGAACTCAGTGCATTACTAAGAGAAGCTGGTGTGCAGGACATGCTCCCTGGAACAATTCTCATCAGTTCTTAAAACATTCCCTGGTTCCTCCCATTGACTCCTAAGCCCATTTCAGTTTGGGACCATGATACATGAAAGATCACCTATATCCACAACAACCTGTGCTTACAATAAGGTACTTCTGCTGAACGAGCAGATGACTCTGTCATTGTGATGATAGTCCAGCTTCTCAAATGTTTTCTATAGGCTTATTTCTATGATGATATACTTAAAAAAAAAAAAAAGCCTTGTGCTGCATTGTTTGCGGGTTTTTTTTGTTTTTTGTTTTGTTATCCTAGGTATTTCCATGGTATTATTTTGACTCAACATTTTGAAAGCAGAAATTTTGTTTGGAAGGACAGACTTATGTTTATGATTTTTTTAAAAAAGAAAGAAAGAAAAATTACTGTCCAAGAAACATTGCTACCAGTTTTCCTGTCTAGAAGACAAGACCTGTTTCTCTGTCCTCAGTGCGTAAAAGGGAGGCACATCTTAGCCATGCCTCCCTCCATCATACTTTTCCCTCATGCTAAAGCATCATGTCTAAAGAGGGAAGTCTGGGGCCTTCATGGAAGCTATTCATATGTGTCAGAACAAGGAAAATACAGCTCTAGCTGATGGGGAGAGCCTCTCTGCATGCAACAGGCTCTCCTGTACAGACATGTAAGCTCTGCATGAGATAAGCAACAATGGAGGGAGAGGGAGCTAGGGCACTCCCCTTCTCATATGTGGAATACACATGCTCAGTGAATGCCTGGATAGGGAGGCTTGTGAAACTAGTTCTCTATTTTCATTGCTCACAAGTTTCTATAGCATTATCTCCTCACTCAGAACAGAATTGCACTGATGAAATTTTCCCTTTCCATTCCTCTTCTTACAGAAAAGCCGTTGCTGAAGGAGTTGCTCACAACTCCTACCATTTTCCCAGTGTTCTTCTATGTCTGCATTGGCCCATTATTCAAACTCATGATGTATAAAGATAAAAATAGCCAAGTTTAACCAAGTACCATCTTGGAGGAGGAGGAGGAGGAGGAGGGGGAGGGGGAGGGGGAGGGGGAGTCATGGAGTCATCCTTGGATTTTTTTATTTTATTTTTTAATGTATGACAGCCACAGGATGGTTTCATGGAAATTTCTCCATAATGATGTTGATGCCAGTGACTGACCCTGAGATTTTGCTCTGTAGTAAAACCTAAATGCCCTAAAGGCACCAGGTCCTGATTGAGCTTTGGAAGCTAAGCAGTATCAACTGTGGTTAATACTTGGATGGGAGACAACCAAGGAATACCAGGAGCTGCAGGCTATATTTCAGAGGAAGGATTTGGTAAAACCACCACTGAGTATTTCTTATCTAAGAAAACCCTATGAAATTCATGTGGTCCTCATAAGTTAACAGAAAACTCATTCACTCTCTCCCACACACATTTCCATTTGCTTCCTAGGTATAATTGTGTCTCCTGTTTTTAAAGACCTACTGTGGCGTTTGTGTAGGACAGAGGGAAATGTGGTCTTCAGGACTACTTGCAGCATGTGCCGGTGTAACCAGAGGTTACATTAGCAGGAAATTGAACCCTGGTCTCTAGTGTCGTAAGTCCAGTGCTCAAACCACTACATCACGCTCATGAATAGCCAGTGCTGTAGGCTATATTTCAGGGAAAGGAACTGGCAAAACCATCTCTGAGTATTCCTTGCCTCTGCAAATCCTTTGGAATTCATGAGGTCACTGTGAGTTGACAAACGACATGAAGGTACACACGCACACACATCTACCTCCAATCATGTGGTGGTTCCCCGTATTGGGGAAGTCAAGTGTGAGCAAGTGTTAGCTCTGTAATGGTGGCCAGGGGGGATAAAGTGCCTTTTCACTCTTTTAATACTATTAAGCAAAAACAAGCTGGCACCTGAGCCACTACTGGGAGATGACTGCTGCTGTGCCAACAATTGAAATCTCATATGCCCCAGGAAGGGAAACAATGTCATTTCCATTTCCATTTTCTTTCCAGGGACTTGGTATACTTTGTTTCCATACAAAACCCCTGGTAAGGAAATGGAAATGTCATTTTGATTCCCATGGGCATTTGAGATTTCAATTCATGTGTGTGACACAGCTGCAAGCCAGGAGCAATTGCCTTTGGCTGAAGCAAGTAAATAAAGAAAGGAAAAAAGAAAAGAAGAGAGAAAACAGAAGAAAACAAAAGAATTCCTTGGCCATCTTATCTCTTCACATTTATTTTATCTGTAAGTGACTTGAGAGAGAATTACGCAGGGATTAATTGTTGTTGTGGGCTTTCAAGTTAGCCAACTTACGGCAACCCTAAGGGGACCTTAATATGGGGTTTGCTTGGCAAGCTTTATTCTGATCGGGTTTGCTTTTGCCCTCCTCTGAGGTTGAGAGAGTGTGACTTGCCAGAGGTCACCCAGTGTGTTTCCATGGCTGAGCGGGGATTTGAGCCCCGGTCCCCAGAGTCATAGCCCAATTCTCAATCCACTGCACCATATTGGCTGTCTAGTGATTAATATATGTGAGTAATTAACTGAAGGGAATTTGAAGTTGGATCTTGATCATTTGAGTGGGAGATTCTTTGGTAGAATGGGGAAATCAATTGAAGAACTAATTTAGCCAATCTACAGAGGTCTAAAAATTTGTTGAAAATTTCACTGGGGTGATTTGAATGGAAAATAAATTAGCTTGTCTGGAATAACATTTAAATTTCTAAGTTTGTGTACGTATTTATAAAATAGCAAAAATCTGTTAGACAAATTGGTATTTTATGGATCAATGTCCCAAATATTGGAAATACTGAGAAAGCAACACCCTTTCTCCTAAGCCTATATAAAAACTACAACCTCCAGTCATGTCTTCTCTTTTGGGGTGAGCAAGGTATGGAGGAATGGCACTGCCTGATTCCATCAAAGGACAACCAAACCAGATAGGCACAAGGCTTATATAGCCTGAGATCCTGCCCTTATAAAATGGGAAACACAGCTTCTTATTTTGTGAAGCTTTGGGTGATCAAGGTCTTCACTCTTCATAGGAGGCAAATAGTTGTTTATAGAGGCCTAAAAATTTCTCCAACACAAGTATATATTTAAGAGTATTGACCTGCCTTCTGGAAGCAAGAGACTGAGGAACTGGTAACTGCAGGCCAAAAAATTATGCTACAGAGTTGACACTGAGATTGATCCAGCCAGCTTTCAAAAAACAACTGCAAGTTCTGTGCCAATGTTAAGCCAATGAAGAATTGGCTTAACATTTCCTTTGAAAAGCAACCAAAACAGAACAGTTTGGTGCAATTCATATGAATGTGGAGAAAGATAATGGTGGAGCTTATGCTTTGTTTGTGGTGGTTTACAATCTCTGACATCACCAATGACAACAATCAAATAGAAAATGATGGGGAAGGCCAACATCTAGGAGACTCCCTGAAGCCTAGGAGAGCACCTACTGTTCAGAATAGCCAATACCAACCTTCGCAAAGAAAGGGTCTGATGAGGTAGAAGGTAGTTTCCTATCTTCTTTGTTTGTCTCTTTGGACTGCCAGCATAGCTTCTGTGTAGCTGAAAACATCATAGTCTCAAGTTGCCATACTCTGATATACAGCTTTATTGATCACATTGCCAAATAACCCAATACACTAGTATCTAAGAGCATCAAGGCAATATAACACAGACTTGCTTGAGCCAGAGGCTGCTGAATGTGCACCATTATCTGTTTTGAACTCAGATCTTACCACCTAGTCTCTTGAAAGACTGGCTTATACTTAAAAACTGGGTTATACTTCATTCCCAAGCTTCATTGTAGTCGCTTGCAATAGAATCAGCTAAATATACCACTTAGCGGGGAAGAGGGAGGAAACATTTCTGGTTTCCATTTTATCAGACTGTAAATTATTTTTACAACCAATTAAAAAATATCAGCCTTGCATAATGTGCTTAACATCTATTATCCTCAATCAAAATGTTACTGATTTGCATTATGGGAGATTATGCAAATTAGCAAATAATCAATCAAAATCATACTTCTGTCATGCCCTTCACACAGTGTATACCAAGGCACTAAAGGGAATAATAAAATTAGCAGCTGAGTAAATAGGAAGAAGATGGGTCAAAGAAAGAAGTCTTTAGTCTTCAAATAAATAGCGGAAACATGGCTGACAGAGGATCACCAGGGACAGATGGTTCTTACTGAAGATGTGCATTAATTCAAAGGCCTCACTCTACAATCTGGCTTTTGAACGGACAGAATAATAACCCCTTGGAGAAACAAGAGACAACAACAAAATAACAGCAATGGCCAGAACACAATAAATGGTGGAACAATTGAAGTTAAACAACTCTGCAAGGTGTTCATTCAAGATACATTTTGTAATGTGTATTCCATTTTTCAACATGGCATTCCTCCTCCTCCTCATTTCTAGCTTCCTCTTGTTCATTCAACATAGCTCAAAAACTGATACTATACTGAATTTAGATCTTCAAATTCTAAAGAGTATAATAATCTTAGGTTTGAGTACATTTGCACTCATGACACTACTAAGTCCCTTTTAACCTTCTTATAGGGCTTTTTCACACTTTGGGAAGAAAACGGGGCAGTCTATTACTCACCAGACTGGCATGCTCCCTCCGACGATCCACGCTGATCCGGAGCAGTGCGTGCCCGCGCTACACACTTCTCTGTGGACGAAAATGGAGGCTTCCGGTTGGTGGAGAAGCTCGCCAGCCAGAAGCCCGCCCCCAGAAGATCTGCAGCCTCACGCTGGTGTGAGCCTGCAGATCTACACAGGAGCACAGCAATGGTCTGGGGCGCACTGGGCTATTGAAAGACCTGTTTTAAGTGGTCTTTCAATAGCATGGCGAAGCACCAGTTCTGGTCATTCCGGAGTGGGTTGAAGTCCGAAACTACAGAAAGTAGTCCAGACCCAGATCGCCCCCAAGTGCAAACGTCCTCGCTGCCCCATTTTAAAAACAAAATGCGGAAAAGGCCACTGTGTGTATTTATGCACAAAAGTGGAGAATCTATTGTTTAAACTGGGGGTGATCATACTTCCACATGGGCTCAAAACAGCAAAATGTGTGTCTCTGTGTGTGAAAACTCCTTTGTGATGTAAGTGAGTTTGCTTCTTCAAGACAATGAAGTAAACTGAGGAATGGCAGGATTTATTGTTTCTGCATAGAAAACAAGTGTTCAGACAGAAAACATGATTTTCAGTTAAGAAATAAGCAGAAAATGCTGCTTCTGCCCAGAAAAAATATATCTTTTTCACAAAAAAATTAAAAGTGTGCAATTTTCTTGCACTAAAAAAGTTACAATCTGTGAATAGTCCTCAAATCTACACAGTTTTCATCTGTACAGTGCTCAAACATTTTCTCCCGGCAAGGAGTATTTATTCGTTATTTCCCTGCCAGAATGAAATTTACAAAGATTTACATCCCTACCATGTTGTTCCTATGATGCATTTCCTATGCTGAGCCATGTGAAATGATGAAGAAAAGAAGACCACCCTGTCCCAAAAGGAAACTATTTTCTGGATGAGCCCTCAAAGTGCTTTAATCCAGTCTGTTTTTTCTTATGTCTAGCTAACAAGGGTCACAGCTTCAGAAAGATGCGGTGGGTAGCAGGGAGGCATGTTGCCAAGTAGTAGTTCCTCATTATTTCATCCATTTTTGGCAGGCTTTAGTGTCTACAAGGGCCATGCTACATCCTGCCTCAATTTCTGTGTGCATGAATGCACTTTGATGAATAAAGGGGCTTGCAACACTTAACAATTATCCCATGCAATGGAGCACATAGGACAGACTGTGAGGATAGCAGTCCCAAAGGACACAAAGTCCAAGAGAAGTCAGCTGGAACAAATATCAACCTTGTTGCATCAACACAGCGTCTAAGGGTCAGCTACTATCACTGTAATTAGCCAGTACTGTTCACAAGGTTGCTCCTGTGAACCTGCTCATAGATGAATATGCATATGTCTTGAGAGCAAACCCCTGTACACTTATTTAGCACCCAAAAAAGAAAGACAGAATATGGTTGTTCACAGTACCTATTTCTAGGATGGATGCCAACTTGGTTCCAGTTTGTTTTGGATATGAATTCCCCAAAAATCATAAATTTATTCATAGTTTGGTTAGAAAGAGCTGAGATTTTGACAACTGGGAGAAACTGACACTGACAGATTAATCTATCTAGGTAGGGGCTTTGAGTGCTTAGCTCTTCAGCATCTAAATTTTAATCTCTACAAGTTCAACCATATTAGTGCCAAATGAGTTGTTACCTCTTTTTTTTCCCACTGAGGGGCTCTTCTGTCCACTGATACCGGCCATTTCTGCATGGGGTAAGGGAATCGCCCCACTCCACTACTTACTGGATCTTCTGGTGGTTCGGTCCAGTCCGGGGTGAAGAGGAGCTGTGTGTGGTCATCACAGATCTGCACTGCTCCGACATCAAAAATAGTGGCTTCTGGTTGGTTGTGGCTCTTGACCAACTGGTGAAGCTCGCTAGCCTAAAGCCCGCCCGCGGTAGATCGCAGGCTCACATTGGTGCGAGCCTGCAAATCTGCACAAGGGAGCAGACTCGCAGTGGCGCACTCCATGCTTTTGAAAGACCAGAAAAATCAGGTCTTTCAAAAGTATGCTGGAGGACCACTTGGGGTCATTCCAGAGCAGACTGAGGTGTGGATCTACAGTAAGTAGTCCAAACCCAGTCAGCTCCAAGGTGCAGATGTCGTCCATGGAGGACGCACTGCACCGTTTTAAATACCCCATGTGGAAATGGCCAGCAAGAGCTAAATCCAGATTTTAGTCCCACCTAGAGCAGTTCCAATGGATCAACTAAGTTTATCCATTGAACTTGAGTATGTGTAAGTTCACAAAAATCCCCACTGATTCACTGGGTCTGTTCTATTATTTTTATTTATTTTCTTCTCTTTCTCCTCACTTCTCAACCTGCCAGGGTCCCCAGGATCATGTACCTTAGATAAAAAAATTAATTGTTATTGATTATTGGATTTAGCCCCTATATGACAGGGAGTGCGGATATAATTCCTTGCTAATTTTCTTCTCAAAGAAAACAACAAGTAATTTTAGCGGGGGGGGGTCCTACTGCAAGAAAATGTTTGCAGCCTTCAAAGGCCATTTGGTTTAGGGATTTCTGAGCAAAAATATTATATTCTATGCAGAAACTGCTGTAGGAAAAAAAACCCAATATTTTCCCTTTTGAATACTTTTGACTATTTTTTCCATTTGAACTCAAGTTGGATAGGCATGAACATCATGATTTTCTCCATCATGGAAATAATTTTACCTATTGATTTTGACTGATAAGAGAAAACTTATTTCTGTTTCTTTTTGAAGCATTTACAAAAACAGTATTTGTTTCCCAATTTGAGAAACAAAGAACATGAGATTTAAAAAAAATGAATTCAGAAGAAAGCTGATCTGACAGGTTTTTGCAACCATGGTTTCTTTTTTCTTTTCTTTTTTAGCCAGTTTTAATATTGTTTCAGGGTTGTGATATGAAATATAACTATCTTTATCAGCACTGTGAAGTTCAGGGGATGAGTCACATAGTCACCTTCACCAATAAATGTGGTTTCTTCTCATTCATGTACACGACTGCAGCTGTTCCATGTGACACTGCTTGTATAATTGAAGCATAAGTCTCAGTTCAATACAAACAGTGCTTTTTATTTAGTACAAGTTCTACAGAGCATTTATTGGGCCTGCTGTCCTCTCCTTGCCTAATCTACATGCACTTTGAGAGGCTCCTCTTTCACTCTTCCTGATTATCTTTCCAAGTGCACCTTCTCACTGCTACTGGTTTTACTTCTGAGGACTATACATATTGTCGCAGCAGCTGCATGGGGAATTATTAGATGAATCCACTTCAGAAATGATCATGAAATATAGAAAGAAAGACATAATTAGGGAAAAGACCCAAGAATATCTTTATGTGCAGTCAGTCCACATCAATATATTCTTTGCAGGTTCATGGGACACATCTGTGTGGGAGACTTTAATATGGAATAAGTTTATGTGAGAGAGTGAAGCATTGCTGGAAGAGGCACTGCATTCTTTGTTGAGAAGTTGTATATTTGTGCACCTGACGTGCATCAAAATTTGCATCTTTTCTGCACTCTGTCTTCAAATGATAGACATTACAGAAGTGTCTGCTACCGTTTACAAAAGCATACCCATCTTGTGCTCCTGATCATGCAGTTTTAAACTCTCATTTCCTCAGAATATTATTAAATCCTGAAAAGAAAATCAAGATGCTCAACATAATGTGCAATGAAACATCTCCAAAATAAATTAGAATCTATCTGATACAGTCAAATTATACTGTCTGGCATCAGACAACTTACTATATGCCTCAGACACAGTCATTATTTCTCGTGATACATAGTTTATTCATAACCCAGTCTCAATGCTATTCTCAGTTAAAACTATGGCTACCCAGGAAGATGATGAGTTAAATGAATTGTGCTTTCATTTGATTGCTACCCAGAATAGGACCACATGCCAGCTGAGACACCAGAGTAATTAAAGCTAATAGGATCAAGCATCTGTGACATTCTGCTTGCACAGTCATTGTTCAATCATAATGGAAGGAATTCATGTTTGCAGTAGCATTAATGTAAAACTTCGCCACATGTTAAAGTTTCAGGGGACTTTAAGCACACACAGAACTGCCCTGACATTAGAAAATAGTAATGATCAGACTTCATCTGATAACAATGTCTAGTACTGGTTTGTTCTCTACTACAGTGTTTTTTTTTAGCATATTTTCCAAAGCTGTACCAGCAATCATTTCAAAGCTGCTTTACCTCTGGAGCAATATTCAGTAACAGAAAAAGAAATGAACTTTTCTTATATGGAATCAGACCTCTAGTCTATTTTGTGCAGTACTTCTATTCCAACTGTCAATGGATTTCCTGAATCTCTGGCAGACATCTTTTCCAGTCTTTCCACCTGAGATCCTCTAAATACAGAGTGAATCCTGGACCTTCTACATTCAAAGCTCATGATAAATAGAATTATTGCTATAAAATCCTCATTTAATGAATAGAACTCAATTATTATTATTAGTGATTATTATTAATAATAATATATTTAAAAGATTAAAAATATATTGTATCATTTATCAGTTAAAAAAACAGGCCATTTAGAACCAGTTAAAACAATATAAAAAAAATTACCAACCATGGCACATGCATAGGCTGGTTGAAATCAATGAGGCCTGAAGGCTTTAATGAAAAGCCAATTTTTGACTTGGCACCAATGTGATCTCAACATAGGCTTTAGTCAGGCCTTCAAGGGGAGGATATTCTGCAACTTAGGCCATTTCCGCATGGGTTAAAAACACGGTGCAGTGCATCCTCCACGGAGGACGTCTGCACCTTGAAGCGGACTGGGTCCGGACTACTTAGAGTTGATCCACACCTCAGTCTGCTCCAGAGCAACCCCAAGTGGTCCTCCAGCGTGTTTTTGAAAAACCTGATTTTTCAGGTTTTTCAAAATGCCGGTGCACGCCATTGCGTGCCTGCTCTTCAATGCAGATTTGCAGGCTCGCACCAATGCGAGTCTGCAATCTGCGGAGGGCGGGCTTTAGGCTGGCGAGCTTCAGCAGTTGGTCGTGACCCACGATCAACCGGAAGCTGCCATTTTGGACTCTGGAGCAGTGCAGATCTGCGATCACACACTGCTCCTCCTCACCCCAGACCAGACCGGACCCAAAGAAGATCCGGTGAGTAGGGGCAGGGAGCGATTCCTTGCCACATGTGGAAATGGCCTTAGTGTGATACTACAAAGGAAGACTTCTCCCATATCCTCTCACAACATATATCATCTACTAGTGGGACACAGAGGAAGGTCAACTTCTGGTTGCCAAAATTCTCAGCTTATGATAGTGGTTAAACCAGACAAGTCAAATTAACATCAACACTGCACTTAAACATTTTCAAGTCTGAGGCCATTTCTGCACTACACAGTTATATATAGTGCTATAACTCTACTTTCAACATCCTGTGGAATTCTGGAGTTTGTAGTTTACTGAGGCCAAAGAGCTCTCTGGCTAAGAATTCTAAAGGCCCCTTCTTAAACTGCAAACCCTTAAACTGCATGGAATGGCCATGCAGAGTGACGTCAAGTGACTGAATTTATAAGCAGAGGGGGGAAGCTGTATGACTCAGCATGGCATAAGTCTACTTGTGGATATTTATGCTTTGTTGAGGAGTGTTGGATTGAGGCCACAGTTTGTCAAGTAGCCTGGACCTATGCCATCTGGGGCTTTATAGGTCACAAACAGAACTGTGCCTGGAAACAGACCCATAGTCAGTGCTGCTGTTGTAGCAACAGAGTTGCATGGTCCCTATAACCTGACTCAGCTTTCCAAAGTCAGCATCAACCCCTGTTTCTCAATCTGTTTCAGAATCTTGGCTAACTCCTTTAAATCTCAGAGTAAAACCTAAAGCAGCTTCATAGTCCCACTAACCTGACTGCTGATGCACTACAATAACTATATCCTACATGGCAAGAAACTGACAATATCAGTAGCCCTTGGGGATTTTCCTAACTTCACTTCTGTCTGAAACAAGACATATAAGTGTTCTGGGTGCTAGGAACATGGGCTCCTTCATTTCCACTTGCTGCATCTGTAACAGCAAGAATCTGTTAAAAGCTATGGATGGTCTGAAAGAAAATGCATATGTTCAGAGTGGGTCAATGAATTAGACAGACTTTCTTTCTTTCTTTTTTCTTTCTTTCTTTCTTTCTTTCTTTCTTTCTTTCTTTCTTTCTTTCTTTTTTTGAGAACATAGAACTCAAAAATACTGAAGATATTCTGACAAATTTGAGAAAACTCCAAAGTTTCTGAGGTAAGGTAAGAAAGAACTTTCCAATAACCAAAGACCAATAAAACCTATAATTAAAGTGTTTTATGTCTCACCTTCAGGCACATTCAAAATCATTTTTTTAAAAATATTTTTTTTTGCCCGTAATCTCATCACTCTGTCTTTTGTGGTTCACACACTGATGTTCATCACTTCACAAGTTTAACGTCTTGTTAAGTGATAGCTTGCATATGTGGATGATCCATCTCATCTCTAAAGCCACTGATATCAGTTCACATTCTCTAGTGCCATCCACACGGTGTTAATTCTAATGGACAAATAACAATCAAGTGACATACATTCATGTGTGAATCATTTTTGCCACCACCACGCGTGATTTTTCCACTTCTCTAAATAATTTTCCTAGCTTTAGTTTACATGGTTTGTTGTTCTCTTGTCTTTTTGATAAACTCAGTTGTAAAGTTCTTCTCCATAAGATAAATCACTTTTTATCCAGCAACTCTCCCTCCCCATCTCTCTCTCTCTCTCTCTCTCTCTCTGTTATGCTATACTTGGTCAAGGAAAGATACAACAGAGGACATTATTGAACATAGGTACAAGTCATATGGTCTGACCAAAAAGAGATGGAGTTTGAAGGTAGTGGGAAATTCACTTCCCTACTTCAGTTTGAAGAAGCTCAGAACCCAGGCAGCCGTTCAACTTCCTGTTTTCCAGTACAGCGCTCACCTACCACTTTTGGGACTAAGTAGAGATATTTACCTGTATTATTGGCCTTCCTTTAGATTGAAGGATTCTTTTCCCCCACATATCCCTGGAATGAA
Source organism: Ctenosaura bakeri (assembly GCA_948474755.1). NCBI lineage: Eukaryota > Metazoa > Chordata > Lepidosauria > Squamata > Iguanidae > Ctenosaura > Ctenosaura bakeri. The sequence continues at coordinate 243,415 of CAOLHI010002031.1, forward strand.
GACACAAGACAACTTGGGGGAGGGGAGGTTAACAGGCCCTACCTTTATTAATAACTATAAGGAAATTGAAACTAGTGGAATTAACACTTCAGGCCACCTGTCAAACAGAGGTCAGGTATAAAAGCACATGCTGTGACCGAGTAGAGCAGCGATGACCAACTACCAAAAGTTGGGAGCTGCATCAGTCCGTCATGGGACTCTGAGAGGGCCATACTTCCCATTTTGCTCTCAAAATGGGAGCTTAGCCAGCTCCTCCACTGCCCCTTGGGAGGAAGAAAACCTAAATGAATTCCCATCCTGTCACCATTAAGAGTGAATTAGAAACTGCATTCTTCACCAAACAAGGCATCTCCAGGTATTTACAAAGGATTCTAATCCATAAATTTTTATCTTGGTCAGGACTGAGAGCCCATCTGACAAAGCCAGTTAGTTGAACTGTAAATAGAACCAACAATAATAGCAAGTGAAAAAGACCAGTTGCAGCATTCACCTCCCCTCCTCAATTGTTATTCATCCAGCAAAGATGACTGCAAAACTTCTCTATGGTTGCACAAGAGTGGATAGGTTGCCCTACCGAGCCAAAAGAGCCTTTCCAAGAAAAAAAAACTGTGAGAGAAGTGATCCTGCAATGCTTCATTCCAGTCTCCAGTCTTAAAAGGCATGGGCCTTTTCTGGTTCTAGTTCCTTGACTAAATGGTGGGCTTTTGAATACTTTGCATGCCCACATTGACAATGTGGAGTTCCCTTATAGGGCAAGTGAGTTTTAAAAAAATTATTCTGGCCATATGGGGCAGAAGGATGTAGCTATGAAAAGAACAAAAAGTAGAGGATGTTGGCCTTAGCACTTTTAGACATAGTTTGGAACATGAAAGTGTCTTTCTCAGATCAGCATTTTGGGGAAGGAATAGAAATGCCAGATCAGACCTCCCTTACTCTCCTCAGACATAAGAGGAAGAGATTTTGACAGTCCTTCATCAATACATGACAGTGACCAGTTTGGAGCTGTTAGAGGAAAGTCTCAAAGCTCCAGTGAAGTTCCCCACATGTGGCGTGTTATGTGAGCTTTCACAAGCATACAGAAGACATTGGGCCTTTCCACACTACACAGTTATAGTGCTGTTACTCCATGTTCAACTTCCTATGGCATTCAGTAGTTTGCAGTTTTGGAAGGAGCATTCAGAATTCTCAGCCCGAGAGCTCTTTGGCCTCAGGAAACTACAAACCCCAGAATTCCACAGGATGTTGAAAATGGAGTAATAACATAATAGTGTAGGGTGGAAATGGCCTTGACGTACTTAATTATATTATATCTATTTTTCATTTTTAAGCCACCTTGAGTCCTGGTTTTGGAGAAAAGGTTGGATAGAAATGGTGATGATGATGAAGAAGAAGAGGAGGAAGAAGGAAGAGGAAGAATGAAAAGAGATGGTGAAGAAAGTGGTGATGGTGGTGATGACTGGAGAAGAGCAAAAGAGAACTCAAATAATTTAAAATTTGTTTGCAAAAAAAAATAAAATAAAAAATAAAATTGACTAAAAACAGTAAATGTTATCTGTGTAAAAAAAAAAAAAAGGGAAACTCTTGACACACTTTATCAGTACATGCAGCAAAATCACTGTGGCAGAGTATAGGAAACACCATGATAAAGTGGCTTCAATGATAGACTGGAATCTATGCAAAAAGTATGACCTACCATCCATAAAAAAACTGGTGGGAACATAAAGCTGAAATAATTGTTGAAAATGATAAAGCAGAAATCTAATGGGAATCTAAGATTCAAGTAGATAAAGAATTTAAATATAATATGCCAGGTGTAATTGCGGTTGAAAAAAAGGAAGTAAGGATTCAAGGCAGTAGAAGCCTATGGGGTAACTGTGATCGATGATGATGCTGTCATTGAGGATCAACTGATTATGCAGGGGACCGAGCCGGTGAGTGAGCAAGTCAACCTGCAAACATCTCCTGCACTGGAAGGTCAAACAGAGACTGAGTTGCCCCAGCCAGCTCATGACAGAGAGGGAACCAGCAGTGATGCAGAGGAGTTGCAGCCAGCTGTGCCCATCAGCCCTCAACCACGCAGAAGGCTGAAACGGGCTGCCGAGAGGGAGGCTGCTTGGACTAGGCTGAGGAAACAATAATGAGCAGCACCTGCTCACAGGAGCTATTTAAGTCTACCGGCGTGGCTGCTCCTTGCTTGCAGCAATTTTTTAGCAAGCTCTCACAACTTTTGTGTCTCCTGCTTCCTGAAACTCTCCAGATGCATCTCTGCCTCTTGAACCTTTGGTTTTCCTGGTGTTTGGTATATTCGGACTCCCTAAGTGTTCCTGACCTATCTCGTCCCTTGCTGGCTGCGGCCTGGGAGGGAGAAATTCTTGACAGTAACAAGAGTCTACAGGTTCAGAGGCAAGATGTGGGTCCAGAAGTCAGGCCAAGGTCCAAGTCCAGGGGTCAGCAGAGTCAGGAATATTGGAGAGTTAGGAACCGTGGCCAAGGCTGCAGAGTAACCCCAGCCCTTATATAGCTGGCGGCTAGCTGCTCCTGCTGTCCTGCATCTGAGCACCCAGCTGGGTCTGAGGTACTGGACAAGATTTTGCAAAGAACAGCATCAAGGCCAGGATCCTTGAAGGCAGAATCCTGCAAAGACTTAAGCACAGACTCAAACCCTTACAATAACTGTGCTTCCATCAGTGATAAGTGCCCTAGGAGAAATTCCAAACAAATTGAGAGAAACATCTGAATGAAATTGCTATAGGTAGGACCATAATACACAGTTCCAAAAACTGCTTGGAACATGTCATGTTATCTGACAATATCTCACTGGTTTCTAGATTCTTGGATAGCAATTGTCCAACGATAGTCCAAAACTCCAGTCAGAAATATCTGAGAATCACCACCATCAATAACAACAACAGCACAACAACTCTTTAAAAGTACAGAGGAAAAATCATAGTAGATTCACTGCCTCATTGACATGGAAGCCACCAGACTCCAGTGCAAAATGCAGCAGCTAGACTGCTGACTGGAATGCTACACAGAAATCATATAATACTAGTTTAAAAAGAACTGCACTGACTGCCAGCATGCTTCCAATCTGAATTCAATGTGCTGTCAATAACAATTAAAGCCTTACACAGCCGAGACCTTGATACTTGAGAGAGCACATCTCCCTGTATTTGCCTGCTGGGGAACTGAGGCCTCTTGAAGAGACCTTTCCCTATGTCCCACAAGCTAGGGACAATGTGGTTGGGGGCCCTTTGCTGTGGGACACCGGTTATGGAATATCTTTCCCTCAGATGTTCAATTGGTGTTAATACTGGTGGTCATAGAATCAAAACATGGCTTTTATTACATCCTTTGGGGGCCCTTCCATACATGCTGTTTTCAAGCCAGGAATCCCTCATCCTATATCTGTGTATTTCATTTTTCGTTCTTTAGTACCCTACATTTTTCCCTGTTAAAATTCATTTTGTTAGCTTTGGCCCAGCTCTCTCATCTGTCAAGGTCATTTTGAATTCTGATCCTGTCCTCTAGGGTATTAGCTATCTCTCCTAATTTGGGGTCATCTGCAAATTTAATGAGCATGCCCTCTATTCCATCATCCCAGTCATTGATAAAAATGTTGACTAGCACTGGGCCCAGTGGCACCTCACTAGTCACTTCTTTTCAGGATGAAGAAGAGTCATTGGTGAGCACCCTTTGGGTTCAGTCAGTCAGCCAAGTACAAATCCATCTAACAGTATAAGAATGAATGAATGAATGAATGAATGAATGAATGAATAAGAAAGTGTTCCAGGATACATATTGTGCTTTCTGTGAGTGATCAGAAAAAAAGAAAGAAAGAATTAAGAATGAAAGAAGGTGAAGTAAGAACAAGGAGCAATGTCCATGAAGAACATGTGAGAGCACAGTATATGGAAACATTTTCTAGCTTGTATAATCCACAAATGTTTCATTACAAAAAGCCCTGTTTCATTACAAAAGGTATTCTACAAAATTGTGAACTCATTAGCAGAGGTGCCCTTTTCTAGGGCTTGATGCAGTGTGTTTAATTCAGTGCAAATAACATGGAAAGATAAACTTGAAGCCGTGTTATTTCCTTGGTAAAAATGAGCATGGTTTTTTTTATTGAACAAAACTCACAAAAATGAAGCCCCTAATTAGGAAGCAGCAGTTTTCTTCAAAGCTACTCTTTGGAATTAACTTATCTTGTTGTTGTCATTGCTGTTGTTGTGCCTTCAAGTTGTTTTCTAGCCTGAGATTTTTCAAGTTTGGAAGCAAGACCTCCATGGATTTAAATACTCTTTTTCTGGTTTTTAACCACTGCCTCAAATAGCTTTGTAAATTAGCTTTCCAGATGTGGATGATAAGAAATTTTGTTCTATTAAAAAAGCATCTATTGATAACAAAGCTATTAAAATGAAGTTGTGTGTAGCAAACAACCAAGGGATTTAGTAGCAATCATAAAAACCTATATTCCAAGTCCATGACAAGGCCAATAATGTCAGAAAAAATGAGTGGCAATAAAGCTAGGCTTTAATTTATGATGTGTAAAGCATCTGCCTCAGATGAGGGGCATAAACCACAGCACACAAGCATGTGAAAGTATATATTAAACAAAAAGCTGTAATGAAAGTAAAATATAGGGCAGCTAAGATCTACCATGTAAAATGTCAGAGAGCCACATATTGTTTCTTCCAAAAATGTTTATCATGAGAGGCAGACCAATTGAGGGTTGATTCACATAACAATTTGGTATATGGTGATGTTGACAACCAGAACGGATTTAGGATTCTTATGGACACTTGCTCTTTCATGGAGATTACAGTGCAATATCTTCAGTGTAAGAACCTCTTCCCACAACACATTTTTAGCCCTACCTAAGAAAGAAATCAACTCTATTAGATATAAAATAAGATATAAAAACCATAAATATAGGATTCAAAATGTATATATCAAACGGATGTGGTTGAAGAGACCTGGGGTAGACTGTGGCTCCCTGTTGGATGGATCTTGGGATTTTATTCTTAGTCTTTAATGCTGTTTTTGCTGTAACAGGCTATTGATGGGCAAATCTGTGAATTTTGGGATCTGTGTCAAATTTTTTCCAGTCTTAAAATTGTGCGATGGCTACATTTTAGTTCACCACTTGCATGGAAACAGATAATTAGGCAATTTATTATTCCCAGGATACAGGGACCTTGCAGATAAGGAAAATTCTGAACATACTGAATTTACTCGTAGTTGTGAACACAATCGTTTGCACTGTTTGGAAATTCATACCTATATCCTAGCATAAATTTGCAACTCAGTTAAAGCAGAATACTCAAGCTAGATCACTTGCACAAGTCTCTAAAGCAGGGGTAAGAATCATGCCGCCCTCCAGATATTGTCAGTCTGGAAGTTGCATCAGCCTTGACCAATGTAACTGATGGTGAAGATTACTGACAGTTGCAATCTAGCAATATGTGAAGGGCTGAATGATTCTCATCCCTTCTGTAAAGAGTTGTCATGTTTCAACTAAAGCAAACTGGGATTGCTTTGGTTGTTGGGAGCATTTAATTTTCCAAAGATGTCTTAGGAGAATAACAGGAAGTTAAGCATTTTTCATTCTAATATTACAGTGAACATTGTTTATTTTTAACAAAAATCACAACATTTCAAATTTTTTTGGCACTGCATTTGCTGAAATGTTTCATATGAACCAGTGTTGGCTTTCATTCCAAGGAATACAGTTCATTGTTTTTAAAAATGAAACTACTTGCAGTGAAATTTGACTTTATACTTTAGTATAGTGGATGTATGACATTTTTGTTCACGTGACAATCTGTTACGGATGAAAGGAGCCATTCTGGTCTCAGAGAGCAGATTTTACTTTCTAGGGACAAGACAGTGGGATCCCTCCTACCACCTGGCATCATAGGAATCATAGAAATGTAGAGTTGGAAGAGACCACAGGGGCCATCCAGTCCAACCCCCTGCCATGCAGGAACACCCTCAAAGCACTCCCGACAGATGGCCATCAAGCCTCTGCTTAAAAACCTCCAAGGAAGGAGACTCCACTACAGCATATTCCAGTGCCGGACAGCCCTGACTGTCAGGAAGTTCTTCCTGAGGTTCAGGTGGAATCTCCTTTCCTGCAGCTTGAATCCATTGTTCCTTGTCCTGGCCTCTGGAGCAGCAGAAAACAAGCCCTCTCCTTCCTCTACATGGCATACCTTCAAATATCTAAACTTGGCTATCCTGTCCCCTCTTAACCTTCTCTTTTCAGACTAAACATACCCAGCTCTCTAAGTCTATCCTCATAGGGCATGGCTTCCAGACCTCTCACCATTTTGGTCACCCTCCTCTGGACTTGCTCCAGCTTGTCAATATCCTTCTTGAATTGGGGTGCCCAGAACTGAACACAGTATTCAAGATGGGGTCTAACCAAAGCAGAGTAGAGTGGTACCAGTACCTCCCTCGATCTAGACACCATACTCCTATTGATGCAGCCAAGAACTGCATTGGCTTTCTTGGCTGCCGCATCACACTGCTGACTCATGTTCAGCTTGTGGCCTATGAAGACTCCTAGATCCCTTTCACACGTACTGAAATCCAGCCATGTGTCCGCCATCCTATATTTCTATATTCCATTTTTTCTACCTCAGTGTAGGACCTTACACTTCTCTCTGTTGAATTTCATTTTGTTAGCCTCGGCCCAGCTCTCCAATCTATCCAGGTCATTTTGAATTTTGATCAGTTTGCCAGATCCACCTTTAGCATGTTAGTAGGTGACCAGGAGCACTCCTGCCTGCCCTCAATTGCAGCTGAAGCTCTGCAAGGAAACATTTGCCCCCTCAACCCATGACGAAAGGGCAGCATGGATGCGCCCAGCTCCCCTGAGAGAGTACAGGGCAGAGGCATAGCTTGGCAACCAATGGAGATCGAGGACCTCCTTGAGATCTGGGGGCCGCTGAGGTATGAAGAGCTCCCGCGAAGGAGTCAGAGAAACATGCAGGTGTTTGAGGAAATCACAGCAGGGATGGAGGGGGCACAGAGGGACGGCCATGGAATGCGGGAACAAAATGAAAACGATGTGCCAGGAGTACCGTTGGGTCCTCTCCCATAACCACTTAAAGGGAGTGGAGCTTGCCACCTGCCCCTACTATAGGCAACTCCATGTGATCCTATATGGGGATGCTAGTGTGCCCCCAAAGCGCATGACCTCGAGCCTCAAAGTGGTCCATGAGGGGAGCAGGGGCCGTGTGGACACAAGGGTCACTGCACCCAAGGGAGAGCCCATGAATGCTTCCCAGAGCATGGCGGAGGCCCTGCAATGTCGACTGGTACAAAATCCCTTGGGGGGATAGGCAGCCCTGCCTGTTGGCAGTAACACAAGGGGGTGTCAGTCAGTGCCCCACTGCCCTCCCTACAGGCCTCCCAGCACCCTGGGAGTGATAGGAGTTAGAGTACCTCCCCGTACTCGAGCTCTCATCGCCTGTGCTTCCCCTCTGAGCTGTTGGCTGCCTGTGGGAAATGGCTGATCATGGTTACATTCTTCCTGAGCTCAAGTGGGGGCTTTGTGCCAAGAGCTGGGCAGTTCTCAGGCCTTGGATACAGGTGCATGTCCAGGAAAACATGCAGACATCCAAACAGGAATGTGGTTTGCTTATCAGCAGTGCCCAATGTTGGCAGGCCTTGCAGTTGAGGAATGTAAGCTGACTGGGCATTTGGTAAACACAGGACAGTGGCTAATTAGTAGGCACATGAAGGGGGGGGGTGAGGCTGAAAGAAGGTTGAACTCCGGAGGTGCGACCTGGGGTAATACATTAGGTGCCCTGACGCTTTGTGCCAAGGTGAGCACAAGGCACCTGCTGCTGCAGCATGTTTCCTGGTGGAGTCCGTATGGCGCTGTGCCACACCCTGGCATGACTGCCAGATGAGTTTGCCACTGCACACAGCTGTGTGTGTGTGTGTCTTGTGGTAACATGGCACTCTATGGGGAACCTGTCAATGGCTAAACCACCGATTCCCTGAACCCCTCCATGCCCATGTGCCCCCTGTGCTCAACACCCAGGCCCCTCCCTGTCACTCCAGGCATTCATGGCATGTATGGCCAAGTTATCATTGGAGACAACTATTAGGGGTCTGTGTCTCCTGACCACAACCCCCAATGTGTGCCAGGGGGCCCATTGCCATCCATCCTCTTGATCCAAGGTATGGTTTCATGTTGCTTGACAGGATCTGCGGTACAGGCAGGGCACACTACACCAGACAAGGACAGCATGGGAAGCTGCAGCCAACCCCTGCCCATTGGTTGAGCCAGTGTGGGTAGTGGTGAGGGTAAAGGCCATGACAAGGGCACTGAGGGATCTGATGATGACGAGGATGCCATGTTGGAGGAGACAGGCACTGGTTTGGGGCTTTGTTGCCTGGTAAGCATGAGCACAAATGATGCCAACGCCATGTCCAGGGGCCACTGATCTGTCCCACAGGGATGTTGCCATCCCAGGCCAACAAAGCATACGGGCTGGTAGCGTGGCATCCATGACTGCAGGGGGCTATGTGCCCCCCCTTAACTGGATGTCTCCGAATGTGTAGGGACTCTATAGGGCGATGCGGGGAAGGGAGTGCTGTGCCCACTGGGAGTGGCCCAGGATGCCAAGCTGCAGAACAGGCACCGGGTGCAAGCCGGTGCTGTCTCGCAAATGCCCTGGTGCCTGCGGAATACAATAGACTGCATACTGGACCTATTGCAATATTGACAATACCGTGATGGCATTGGGTCATCCCACTATTGAGGTAAGGTGCAAAAAGGGCCTGAATCTCATTGGGGTAAGGGTTAAAATATAACATTTTCTCCAAAACACTTTCATAGTTTTTTTTTTTCTAACTGTGTGAGAACAACATGTAAAAGCAAAGAACAATGTTATAAGGTTATGAGAGAATGTGTTGTTGTTGTGTTTTTATTTTTACTTTTTTTGTGGGCTGAACACACAAGAAAAGAATATTGTACATAAAAGAACATTACAAAGTGTAGCTTCAATGCAGTATTTCAATAGGTATGTAAATAAGGAAGGGGTGGAAGTAACTGATAACAGCTGTATTTACAGTTCTTCTGTAGAATCACAAGAGACATGTAAATATCAGAAAGTAGAAGGTAGTGATACTAGAATAAGTAATACCAGATAATATACTATGTCTCTAAATACCCATCTTTAATCCTTTATTTCTTCATGTTTGATCTATTAAAGGGTTAAACAAAAGAGCCTTTATTTTCCAATTGTTTCCTGTTAAAAGGAACATTCTAAGCCAAATAATTCATTCCTGAACCAAGCAATGGATTCCTGAATATATTTCCCTTTTTTCCTTCAAAATATCAACTTCTTCCCATCCTTATAAAATAATCCTGCTTTCTTTACTAATTATAGACCACAAATTTGACATATTTGTATTTTTTAAAAAAAGTTTAATTCTAATATCTTTGTGATTTCCCAGACCTTATCCCTCTCTTTTGCAATGACTTCTTGCTGTGCCTCTCCATCCCCTTCTTACCACTCACTTCCATATGACACCCATCGTTTTCTCCCCCAACTAAGACGGAGCTAGGAATGGGAGGAAGAAATTGATTTGGAACTGGGTGGTTGATCACCCTGGCAACCTAACAATCAAACATCAATGCTCCAGAGAGGAAGTCTGGAACAAAGTTGGTAGAAAACTTCTCAAATGCTCCAGGGACTTTGAATATCCCCCCCTCACCTCCCCAGTTTCATAGGGATGACCCTGATTAGTCTTCTGTTGTACCTCTTTTTAGCTGCTTTTAAAATATATCAGTTTCTCTCTCTTTCCACTTTTCTCCTTCATCCTCAGTTACTTCAACTGCTGAGTTCGAAGTGCCAAAGTTGTTTGCATTTAACCAAATCAACAGGAAGGAGAGAGAAGGGAGGGTATTGTCTTGCCCTTCCCTGTAAGCTTCTTGCTTGCAAAAAGACTTCTGCAGTCTATGTTGTGTTACTGCAAACAGCCTCTCAAGGTAAGCAAAAGAATTATTACTACTACTACTATTATTTATTTTTATTATTACTATTATTATTATTATTATTATTATTATTATTATTATTATTCTTGCAGAAAGAAGGGAAAGGGCAGAGCCCTGGCAGACAAAAGGAGCTTCCTTGAGGAGATTCACTTTGAATTGCAGTACCCCTGGAACCATTCACCATGCACTCTCCCCACCTCTCACAGATACATGAATTGTCCACCACCACCTATAATTTCTATAAAATAGTGCCCACCTTACAGAGGAGCATTTCTGGTTGGATTTTTGTCCTCCCCCCCCCCGCTTTTAATCTTGCATTCACTTTGAGGCTTAATGTTACTCATTTTCTTCTCTCCTTCCTTTGAATTGCAAATCCTCTGTGAGCACCAGGAATACACAGTGTCACAGGAAAGAAACTATCACTTGGAGGGGTGGAACATTGGGAAAGAATTTACATTTTACATTCACATTAACAATGCAAATGTGCACATATCTTCTCAGAAGTAAGTCCCAATGAGTTCAGTGGGACTTACTCCTAGGTTAATGTGTATAAGACTTTAGCCTGGGATGTTAAAAAAAAGTCATTGGAATGCATGCATTTTTACAGACAACCACTGGCCTGAGCTCACCTCCTCCAAAGATTATGGTGTTTGTGGGTTGAAAATATTTACTGAGGTCAATCATCAGCGAAACAGTCTTCCTTGGTGTAAACACAACTCAACGCAGATTATGTCACCAGGTCAATAACCATACAGATATCTCTCTAAGGTAACCACCAGGCCTGTGGAAAGTATAGTACTTCTATTTCTACTCCACCAAGTAACTACTTCTATGCAGCCCTGTGGTTCTACCCAAAAGTCTCATTGCTATCATATTGCAATAACTTTCCATAGCACACTCATAGGATTCTATAAGTCATTTTCTCCTTCAGCTTCAGAGCCACACTGGGGATAGAATGCCTTTTCAAAGTATTTTCACTCATGCTCCTCAACTCAGACTGAACCTTCTCTTCTTGTCTTTCTAAAACGTGATGTGGGGGTCCTCCCAATGTTCTTTTTCGGTGCCATCCACTTCCCTGATGACTCAGGCAGTGGACAGGCTCAAAGTCTCTTTGTCCCAGCTGACATATTTGCTCCTACTTCTCCTCACTGGCTTCTCAGGGGCACTATGCCCTTCCCTGCTTTGCTTTACTCACTTAAGTCCAATAGGGCAAGGTCCAGCCCTACATTTGAGACTCTCCCTGTGCTCTCGGTGGCTTTAAATCCACTGTACACTTCGCCTCTGTCCAGTGATGTATTTAAGTCTTTTACTCCAAGTCTCAGGTCAAGTCTCAAATCTCTACCTTCAAGTCTCAGGTTAAATCTCAAGTCTATGAAGATACTTTCAGGTCAAGTGTCAAGCCAAGTGTCAAGTCTGGGAGCCACCTTTATACCGCAACCGAAATTCCAGAATGTTTGGAATTTATTCAACAGAGTTGAATAAAGTCACTTGTAACTAGAGATGGGATGAATCCAGAATTTTACGAATCCGAATCCAGATCCAGATCCAAATCCCTGGAAGGTTCTGGGAATCCATAAATCCCACAAATCTTGAATCTTTTGAAGCAAGAGAAAGAAGGATAATCTTGGGCAAGACACACTCTCTCAGCCTTAGCAAAAGCCTAGGCAAAGGCAAACCTCCCTCTGAAGAAATCTGGCCAGGCAATTGTCATAGTTTTGCCTCAGGATCTCCCCAGATTGAAAATGACATGAAGGCCCTTTCTACATAGGCAGGAAAATGTGGATTAATGTATAAACAGGGCCACATACTACAGTCCAGAGATAACCCAGATCAAAACTGGCTTTTCTTTGCATAGCTCCTTCTGGCATCCTGGGGTTTGTAGTTTGATGATGCACCAGCACACTTTGACAAAGAAGGCTGTGACACCTTGTAAAACTAGAAACCCCAGAATTGTGTCTGAATCTCGGTTGCTCCGGTTTTCAGGTGTCCTGGTCTCCCAGGTTTTCAAGAATCCTGGTCTCCCTGGTTTTCAGGCCTCCTGGTCTCCAACAATATTTGGTTGGCAGATTCAAAAGATTCGGTTTGCCTATTTTGGCACAGGGATTCGGATTCAGGAATCTTGAATCCTTACCCAAGATTTGAGGATTTGAGAATTCAGTTGGCCCATCCCTGCTTGTAACAATTTAAGCAGAATCAGCCCTCCAAATTTGTGCTTTTGCCATCTGCAGCTTTGGCCATGGGGAATAGGATCCTTCTTACTTCCCATTCCAGAAGCTGGAGGATTTTTCAGAAGTTGGAAATAGGATTCTTCTTAGTCCCAGTTACTGAAACTTCAAAAGCTTTAGAAGGAAGGGTTCTTCTTCCTTAAGCCTGTTGCCAAACACAATTGCTGTTCCTTTCTGAGAAATGCACTCTGCACTCTGGGGGCAAGCCTTGCCTTCTGCTCTTAGGAAAGTTTGAGAAGGATCCTCCAATATGCAGCAGCACAGGCTGCTGAGAAGACCTCAAGCCTGTCTCAAGCCCATTGCCAAATCTATTTGTTGTTCCCCTCTGAGAAATGCACTCACACTTTGGGCTTGAGACAGATCATCATGTGACCAGTAGGCAAAAAGAGAGGGAAACATTGTTCAAAGTCATAAGGTTTCTGGACGAATATGTTACGTTACTGAACCAAGGGCAGCAAATCAATAACTAAAAATATATGAGTCCTGAGTCAAGTCAGTGCATCATTTATTGCTGATTCGAGTCCAAGTTGAGTCACTGAAGTAACTTAAGTCTGACATGAGTCCAAGTCAATTGACTCGAGTCTACATCGCTGCCTCTGTCCTCTTTTTCCTTCCTATGCAATGTTTTGCCGCCTTCCTCATCCCCCTCCCTCATTTTGAACTTTCTACTATCTTTTAACTCCCCCCTCTGCCTCCAGTCTCAGAACTTCCTCATCCCACACTGCAGATGGGCAGGGCAGGGAGAGGCATCCCCCCATTCTTTCTTCACTGGGCTCTGCAGCTGCCTCCAGTCTGCCACTTGTCTCTTTCTCCTCACGGTCACTGCCTGGGTAAGTGCTCCACTGCAGTGGGTCCCCAGGTGTGACAGGCCTAGCACCCCCTATGGGAGGGGTTGCAGTACCTACCCTCAACTCCATGGATGAATAGATAGCTTTGTACTGTTAAAAGGCTTGTTGTAGATGTTGTCAGTCATGCTTTCAGAGAAGTCAGATCTCACACTGCTGAGACATCCAATTTCTCCCTTTAGTTCTATAGCTTCCAACCTAAAAGGAGATTACTTCATATGAATAACACAAATGTACCATTCAGGTAAATATCTTACAGATTCTAGTGTCAGCCCTCATTGACAGGCCTCTTCTTGAATGTCTCAGATGAGTGAAGTCAATGCCTTGGCTCCTTCACCAGGCCTGCATTCCAGACCTTCAATCTCTCACAAGGCTACTCCCCGCTCACAATCTCAGTACAGCTGAATCATTGTGGATCTATATATCTACATCATCTTCTTTTTCTGGTTCACTCAGAAGAGGAGCTTCCAGCCTATACTGCATGGGACCTGACTTTTGGGAGTTCTCCCACTCTTGTTTCTCTCCACAGTACTGCCTGACTGCATCCTCTTTCTAACGGGCCCAAGTGGAATGGGGGAATTCCTCCTTCTGGTCTACTACTGTTCCACTCTCTTCTTTGCTGCCCTAGAAGACTACTGGCTTGGAGTCTTCCAGTCTCCCTTCCCCGGCTCATTTCCTCAGTCCCTGGTCACCAAGCACCAAGCAAGGAGCTCCCTACTCTGTTCTCTTCCTTGCCTTGTTAATTCAATGGGAATGATGTGGGAGGACCTCTAGCAGCTCCTGCAGACCCTTGATCAGCCCACTGCCCTTCCTCTCCATTCCTCACAACTTCCTCTTTCTTCCATATTTCTCCTCTCTCTCCTACCCTCATCTCCATTCTTTTAAACTCCCTACTATCCCCTTTCTGCTTCTCATCCCACCCTCTCAACTCCAGAAACATTCTCTCTCCTGTGGAACAACCAGACTGGGAAGCAAGTAGCAAAATTCCCTGGTCTTTTCCTCCCAGGCACTATCCCTTCCACTCATCTGTATGTGATTTCCTCCTCCATGCCACCACTGCCCTTCAGGTAAATGCCCTGCTGACCACCCTGCCTTGGCTACATCAGCACTCACCCCACCACAGCTACACCTGGCCACACCTCTTACCAAACTCTGATGTTGTGTGGCCACATATGTTTCCATCTGTGAAATGTTGACATTGGCCAGCTAATGAGATACTTTAAGAGAATGGAAGGACAGCAGGAACAATCTGTGCCCAGGCTTCCCTTCTTACCCTTACCAATGAGCAACACAATACTTGGCAGAAGTGCCATGATGAGAATTCTGGTCCTTTAGTCTAGTAAAAGAAAAAAGTACTGTTTGGCCCATATTGATAACCATAAAAGGCCCAAATAAAAACAAAGAAACACTTATAAAAAAAGATGATCTTGACAATTTAATTCAAACTTGAAAATATGTAAGAGCAGCTAAAGAACTTGCTTATCCCTCTATGTATCCAAAATGATGGTTCTCAGAGATACTCGTTTTGGTTCTGCAAAAAACAGGAAGCAAATCTCTCAACTATGTTTAAAAAAAGGGGGGGTGGGGAAAGGAACACTGATTTATTAGCATGTCATTTTATTTTGAGAATCTCAAGTGCCATATTAATCAAGAACAAATTAGTCAAGGCTGGGGGCAGAAAAATGAACTAATTAAAATTAAAAATCTGATCACATTATGAAAATAACACAAAAGATTGGCTGAGAGTTTATCAGAGGGTACCACTCACCAAATGTTACTAGGCATAAGTGAAAAGGGAAGAGAGAAAGAAATAAGATTTATCATATTTATACTCTATTGAGGACAAAGAGAAATTGATCTAAAATGAACTTCAGAAGAACTGAAAATCTCCATCCAGTGAAAAGACTGGGGAGTGAGTCAAGGTATTGACTGGTGGCTACAATGTTGAACCTAAGCTGAGGAGTCCCAGGTGCCGATCCCATATCCACTATGCACTTAAAGAAATACTCTTATCATTATGCCAAAAGTAAAATCTTATCTTTAGCACCTATTAATACTTTCTCTGTTGCTAATATGTCTTGGCCTTCAAGAAATATTAATTTTGCAAACCGGACTTCATGCATGCTCACTAGGAATTTAATGACTTGGCCAACAAGACTGATGTGAAGCTGGAAAAAATATGGCAGGTCATACTGAAGACAGCATGATTTAATTAGTATTAGAGATGGCAAAGATTTTCATTGGTATTGAGATTTTCAGTAAAGGTATCCATTTCACAACTTCTGAAACTTATGTGAGACAAATCATGCCTTGGCTCAGAAATTCACATATTTGTGAGATTTGTGTGCAGGGGACTAAAGTCCCTGCAATACGTGTGCATAAAGCCATGTGTACATTCTATTTTTAAAAAATGAATGACTAAGATGATTGGTGGGTAAAATGTATCCTTTTTTAAAAAAAATGTATATATAAAATGCATACAAATTTTTACATAAGAAGAAAGAAGCCTTGCAATCTGGTATATGCACAAAAATGAGAAAAGCTCCAGAAGATTAGGAATGAGCATTCCTCACACTTGTAATTCTCACAAGGAAATGAAAATTTGGGCTCTTTTGCACTGCCCACTTATACTGCTATGATTCCACTTTAACTGCCATAGCTGTATCCCATGGAATCTTAGAGCTTCCAGCTTGATGAGGCACTAGAGCTCTCTGAATAACTTTCTAAATACCCCTTTCTAAACTGCAAATCCCAGGATTCCATAGGATAGGGAAATATGAGTTAAAGTGGAATAACAGTGCTATTGTTATATAGTGTGACAGGGCCCTTAGTATCTTTCCAGCTTCAACCCATATTAGTTTCTAAAGCTAAGTCCCTGCGATACTCTAATGTGAGCTATTGAGCGCAAACAGATTCAAAGTAGTTGCTAGTATTTACGTTTGTTTGTCTTTATTTTTCTGATGGTATCTTAAAATTATGGCTTAGACTTATTGTTAGGCAGCAGCAGAAACCCCAAGATGTTTCCTTAAGATTGCCATCATATAGGCAAAATAATTACTTATTATCATTCCATTATATCTGGCAACTCTTTAAGCATGTATTGTATTTTGTGGGCACATGTTAACATATTAACTAGCCCAGTGGCAGGAAAATATGGCCCATGGACAAGCTGTGTCCCTGAATCCCACTTTTGTAGCCTTCAAAACTTCCTTTACAGTTCCTCCCACCCCCAAATGGTTTGGAGGTGAGATTTTGAGGTAATTTTCTGCCTGGAAAGTACATGCAGATGTAGCAGTTTGACTTCACCCCAGAACACCTCCAATATCTTCCCAAAGGCTTTTTTTCCTGCCAAAGATAGAGTCCAGAAGTGACAATGACACCATTTCTGGTGTGCCAGGATGTACCAATGAGGCCTGCAAGACAGGAATTGGGGCAAAACCTGACCCCAGAACCTCATGCATTGTTCACTCCTAACCAAGGCCCTTTTCACACGTCATGCGAAAGGGTGCCTGGAGCATCACGCGATTGTGAGGAGCAATCTGCACAACGCACTCACAATTGTGCAATACTCCAGGGTAGGACAGGTGCCACTTGCGCACTTTTTCATTTTCAGCTTTCAAGCAAAAATAGCTTGCAATCGCTCATCACTCCATGGCCATGCACTTGCTGTGTGTGCAGAGCCTCCGGAGCCATGGCGGTCACCCTTCCTGCCCCAGCACAGCCTGGGAAACTCCCAGGCTGTGCTGCGGAAGGAAGAGGCAGAGCTTTCATGCTACCTGCTCAGGAGCAGGCAGCTCATGTGGAGCTGAAGCAGCAAGGACGTGAGAGCCTCTCGCTGGAGGCTGCTCACGCGATCCCTGCACCCCAGCGCCGAAAAAGGTAAGCTGAGGAAAGGGCCCAAGACAGATATAAGTCCATCTCTTCTTCTGTTCTTCTCATGTCCAGCCTTAGAGATTAGGATAAATCATGTTCTTATGTACTATGTTATCAACACTATGTTAATATGTACTATGTCATCAACTATGATACCAGAGGTGGAGACCTACTCCTTGGTGGAAGTTTTCATGAAAACTACCTTAACTATAGAAGCAAATGATAGTATATCTGAAACAGTATGGCAGTAGTCACAGAGACAGCAGCAAACAGGTTCCACAGATAATGTGCAAAACAGATCTGGTCTGTAATTTTAAAGGGAGTTCCCAAACAATTTTCTATTCTCTGTGCATCTTAATATCATATTGTGATCCTAGATCAACTCATTCTCATTTACCTACTTTATGTATTTTGGGAGAAAAATGGGTTATATATCAAATAAATTAATAAATTTTCTGGCATATCTCAAAAAGGCTGCCATTGCATTTGTAAATTGTCACCATGCTGTGAACCCAAATAAGCCCAGTTTTACCTTATTACCTGTCAAGTATGCATCCAGAAACTTAAACTGTGTCACATCATGGTGCGTACAGTTAGAAGTAACCAGGTCTTTTATAATTCATGTGTATGATCTCTGTAAATGACCTCATTGGCTTTATCCCTGTGTGATTGTTGCCTTTCCATCTCTCCCTGTCATAAATTCCATCTTTACAATTGGATACATGACTAAATTTCACTAATTTTTTCCCCATGTTCAAGTAGCAAAGCTTGTATTCTTAAGATTTTCACAAATCTTACCCAAAGCCTACAAAAACATGAGTAAGAAAATCTGAAGTGCCTTGCTTTTAATTTTTCTATAGAGGTGAGTTTAAGAAAGGATTCCTGAGTCAGAAAGGCTTAGAACAGCTCAGAGGGACAGATCAGCCTCAATTAAACGGTGTCCACCAGAAGAAGAATGGATACATTCCATACTGGACACATACTAGTTATCTGTGAACCAGAATTATTATTATTTTTAAACAACCTAAGGGAATTCACCCTTCTTTGTTCTCTTCTGATTCTTGAGCACCCAAAGACAAGCAATAAGAAAGTGTTGCAAAGCAAAGAAATCTATTTCTGGTTTTGGATTAAGAGATCAAGAAAAGTTCTACTTTTGGTAATTGGACAGGCTCTGCATTTCATATTTTGAGCTCAAGTGTCCTGAAGGGATTTGCTGAAGCTTTTCAGCATCACTTACTTACAACCAAATGCCCAGTCTAGTGAGAGCTAAAGGTCTCCTGGCACCTTAAAATGTAACAAATTTGTCATGGTATAAGCTCTCATGGACTAAAATGCATGGGAAGACCTCCAGAGTGAGTTCTGTGGATACAAAGGAAATTTATTTTGTTCCAAATGCAGTGATGCCAGACTCCATCAATAAACATGTCCTCTTAACAAGGAGTTATTCTTCTGTCAATCAGGAAGTGTCTGACTGATTTTTTCACATATATACATCCTATGAGCAATCTCTGATCCAAGGAGAAATTGTGATGGGGACCTTGCTTCCGATTGTTACACCAGAGATTACTCACAAGAATGGGTGGGAAACATCAGTCTGCTGCCTCCTCTCTGACAAGAGAACAGATCTCTGTTGCTCACAGCAGTTGCTACCTGACAAGTAAGGATTGGGAGAGTCAGGCTTGGAGACACTACTTAACAGTGTAATTAGGGTGGTTATGTAGCTAAATAGGTGATACAGAATTGTGGACATTGTGAAGTTTCCTTTTGAAGCAACAACAGAAAACACGGTTACAACGCCGTATGGAGTCCTCCTTGAGGTCGGAGAGAAAAGACCATGTCATTTATCAATGTCACTGGGAACTGAGGGAGGGGGGGCAGAACCAAATTTGGAGCCAACTATCAGGTGCTGGGGTCCCCTCCTACATTTTACTAGTTCTGATCCAGGTATCTTGAATTCTGGATTGGGGGAAAGTAAAAAAACTAGCCATTGTCTCACACAAAACATCCCAGCTGTCAGGTGCTTTACCCACAATGCAACTAGCACATCTAATGCATTATATTTTGGAAAAAAAATAAAGGTAGAGGTAGAATGATACATCAGAGAAGATGGTACCTCTGAGAATGTTCCTCAGAGAGGAAGACTCAGGCAGGCATGTCCTCCTACTGATGCCTTGTATAGTTTGTATCCCAGTATTTTCCTGCACTTACCATGTACCGCTGGAGCTGGCTGTGATTCCTCTTGTCACAGTTGAAGCTCACTGTCTAATTACTGGAGCAATAGTGAGGATGTACTCTTCAGTGCAACTGTTAATTAATGGTGATAAATCTTTGCCACAGTATCATTTTAGCTTACTATCTAGCTAAAAAACAAAAATTGGCAAGTAACAAGAAAAAAAAAAGACACAATAGAGAAAGTCTGCCTTTATTTGACAGGGCTTCAGCCATTTAGTACAAGGTACAAGGTGTTCTGAGACGCCAGGATTATGCTGGAATATAGGGGAGGGAGGTCAGAAGGTCTTCTCCCCTGTTTGCCTTCAATCATGGATTTTCAAAGTTGTTTTTTTTTTCCTTTCCTTTCAGTAAAGCAAAACAATGGCTTGGCACACATCAAAATTAAGCATATCTTTAAAAAATATATACTAACAAACTGAATATACATGGATCATAGTGTTAAATGCATTGCAAACAATTTACTTCTTACACAGAGGCAAAAAAAAAATTACTACACAGCTTTTTATTGGCAGGATTGTAAACACATGGTAAACATGTTTACCTTTAAAGCCTTTTTTCTATCCTTTTCCGTTTGCAAAAGCTTTCAACCTTTTACATACAAATAAACATATCTTAAGAGGCAGGCAAAGAGAGAAATTTTATTTGTGTGGATTTTGTTTTGTATTTTTTTAAAAAAGAATTACTCCAAATGTGTGAATTTCTTCATCAAAGAGATGAAGGGAAATCAAGCCTTCAGAAATTTGCATGTGAGGAAAAGTGAAATTGTTTGATTAATTTATCCCGGCAGAGGACTTTCAGCACTTAGCTCTTAAATGTTTTACTCTGAATTAATGAATAGTCACATCTCACCTTTTCAACTGGCTGCTCATCATTGGCAATGAGTTAGCAGATAGGTACATCGTGGGCCTCTCTATACTGCAGTTTAAACTATTTCCTTTGCCACTGTAGATCACTGAGAATTTCAACCAGGTTGATTCTGTTAGGAGCATCCTAAAAATACTTCTTTTTTTCTCCATGAACAGGATATTAAGAGCCTGAGATTTATTTTTAATTTTTTAATTTATTTTTAATTTTTCTAGGGGGAAAAAATTGAAGATGAGAGAAAGTGACACTGGCAGATTCAGCCAGGAATCTCATGAAAGCAATTGGTTGTTCACTTATGCTGTGTAAGGATGTGATTCTTCATTAAGTTTCTTCTCAAAGAAAGCAACAAGTAATTTCAATAATTTGATTCCTACTGCAAGAAAATATGTGAAAATCAGTTTTCAAAGCCTATTTACAATTCAAGGCTTACATAGTTCAAAATTTACACATGGTTTTTTTGAAAACAGCATTTCTTGTGTGGAAAACAGCATTTTTGCACAAGAAATATAAAAATAAATAACAAAATGCTGTTTTCTGCGCAAAACAACAATATGAATTTGAATGAATGTGAATTTTGCACAGAATAAGTCTCAGGCCCTTTCTGCACGTTACCTGCTCGTGGAGGTGGGGGGTGCTGTTTGCGCAAGCAGCCTCTTGCGCGAGGGACTCGCATTGCTCCTCCTTTCTCCCGCAGCTGGTTTGCTGGTCGCATGGCCGTCGCATGAACACCCTGCCCCTTCCTTCTGCAGTGCAGCCTGGGAGCTGTAGGCTGCGCTGGGGGAGGAAGCACGACTGGCCCGGCTCGCCCGACGCACCACAGGGCAGGTAAGTGCGTGAGGGCCCCGGGAGCATTGCGCAACAGTGCAGCATTTTCAGCTTAGAGTCAAAAATAAAAAAATCCGTGCATGGCCCGCTTTAGGTTCATGAGCATCACGTAAATGGGAGTGCATTGTACGGACCGCCACGCCCATTTACATGACACTCAAGGGGCCCTCTTGCAAAAGAAACTGTGTGCGAAAAGGGCTTCAGACTGGAATGAGTCTAGTCAGTCCCAGAATCTTCTCCTTGGTTTTTTCAACACTCAAAAAACATGTTTTTCAACCATGAATATTTTCAAATATCCTTTCCATCCCTTTGCTTTGTGGTGATATATAAGAAACTTGTACACCTCTGTTTTATCAGAATATACTTATTTACCCCAAAAAAGTGCAACTCTGTGAAGCTATAAGAACAAACACTTTGCATTTTAGGTTCTTTGATTCAAGGTCATCAAGGTCCCCATAAAATTTCTCTGAAATCCATAAATTCACTGAAGAACAATATATGATTTAAATTCACTTAAAAAAATAAAATTGGAAAGTATGTAAATGCCAATCAACTTAAAATTAGATTGATTGATTTAAATATTTATATTTAAATCAATTTAAATATTTATAGCTAAGGACAACATCCAACAAAATTAATTTTACCAGTTCAATTTCATTAATTTAAAATAGTACAAATAATTTAAATAGTCTAAAAAACTGAACAATCTAGTTTGTTGATTCCTACCTCCAACTTAGGTTGCCAGTTGGATACAATGGAATTTGGAGGGGTGGAAAATATATTTATCCCCCTACAAGATCAAAAATTTGTAAACTATCATCTGTTCTGGTATTCTGTCCATGCCTAGACTAAACCTGTGGAGTGGGAATTGGGCTGCACCTGGTAGTTCTATTGCTGAGGTTATCATGCGCTACTGGCCCTGTTCTGATGTCACTGGTGGAATGCAAGTTCTCAATGGCATATGTATGATGTCATGGGAGGGGACGGGGTAGTTCCCTTACTTCAACTCTCACTCAATGCATAAGAGCAGCCAGGAAGCTTTCAGATATGGTCCTATCCTCATGGTCACTGACTGCACATAGGAACTAGCTCCTCTCTGATGGAAATTGTCGGGACCTCCGCGGCCCCAGACGCAGCACCCGAGGAGGAGGACGACCCGGTCTCCTCGCGAGTAGCGGCGGAGGTCTCCTCGCGAGTAGCGGCGGAGGTCTCCTCGCGAGTAGCGGCGGAGGCCTCCGGCGCCGGGAACAGCTGCCCGGACTCCGTCGAGGCCACCGCCGCCGCAGAGGAGGCTATGGAGCCACCTGCCGCTACGGGAGGTCGTCCCGAGCCTGCCTGCCCTGACGCCACTGAAGACACCGATGGAGCCGGCGCTGCGGAAGAGAGTCGCCCGGAGGTCGCTGGGCTGCCGCTCACCCACGGGCCCGATCCGGAGGAGCCTGACGGCCTCCCTCCCACGTTCTCGCAGCGGCGGCAGGCCAAGGAGGCTGCCCGTCGCTCCCGCCGGTTGCTGGAGCGTCAGCGGCAGGCTGAGGGCTTGCAGCTGGCTAAGGACGCTCAGCTGTGAGCCCGGCTGAGGGCTCCCAGCTGTGCAGCAGCTTCAGGATTGGCCGGCGCCGGCGCCAGGCTCCTACTTTAGAGCCAGAGGGAGCCAGGTTCAGCACGGAGCAACAACCAACGGCTCTCCGTGTGTTGCCCGTCAGGGCTGCTGCCTTGTTCCTGCCTTGTTCCTGCTTTGTTCCTGCCTGCCTTGCCCCTGCTGTGGTCCCGCCTTGTTCCTGCCGAGACTCTGCTCGGAAGCCTCGCCAGCCAGCTTAACCCTTCGTTGCCCGGGTGAGGAAAACCCTTTCTTTTCGTTCCTGTTTACCGCCTGAAGTAAGGCTTGCTTTAGTTTTGCGGTGACTCTGCTGGCTGAGGCTTCCGGGACGCCTGCCTCGGCCTGAGCCAGACCCAAGCCTGCCCGGCCCCGCCCAGCCGCCGACAGAAATTCCACCTGATGGAAACAGAGCAGTCCTCAACCCCAACATCAGGCTGCTCAAGAGCAACTAGAGTATGACAGGAGATAAGCCTAAAACCCATCAATGTTCAAAAGAACAGAGTTATGCCTGGAAGTTCTCTTGTTCTCTGGGGAAGAGGGCAATTTCATTGTGCAGGGAGGTATAGCATACCACCTTACGCAAGTTTATTCAAGTACATACATTAGCCAGTACATGTCAGGATCTTGGCCACAATAAATCTTGACCACAGTGGCCAACATGCATATTAATGTGATATGCATGCTTGGTTAATGCACCAGTACAACCTGTATACCTGTATTTCCACTCATGTATATTTGCATATGCATAAGGGTGTTCTCCCTCTATCCTAGTATGTGCTTGGTCATTAAGAGTAGGATCAGCAAAGGACAGCAAAATTTGAGACTGAGCCAGCTAATATTCCCACCCTTGGATTTAGACAATGCATTTAGCATAATTTTTAAACAGAAATGCACCCTAAGTAGTAAAGAGCATTGGTTGCCATAGTCTCTTCTACATCTTGCATTGAGGGCGGTTGATTTTAGAACTGATTATGAGAGACAAATTGAGACTCAGTTTGCAAGTTGTTCCATTTAGACACATATCTTTGAGGAATCCTAACAGAAAAAAAAATACGTTAATTATAGGAAATATGAATTCTCCTTTATGTCTAGTTTCACCTTAAAATGAAGGAAATGACTGCACAGAGCTGGAGCAACTCAGGATTTATTTCCTAAAGGTCATGTTTTCAGGTATTGGCCTCCGTCTATCTACAGAGCTAGATCAAAACTAAGTTGTATACATTGCTAAACCTTATCTCCCTAAATGGCTGAAAAATCAGTCAGGCACAACATCTTTTAGGAAACATGAGAAAGGTACAACTCCCATTGTTGGTTCATATACAGCAGCAATGAACCCATCAACTGTGGTGTCATTCTCTATCTAATTTTTCCAGTTTTAAGGTAATTTTATTCTGTTACGAAAATAATTTATGCAGCAAGCCAAACAGTCAGGTTCATGTCAGAAAGGTAGTCCCAAAACATTTTAAAAATATGTATAAAACAAAATCTCATTTATTCTGTCTGAATTTGGCCTGTCTTACCTTTTGGAGAGAATTAGAACATAGAACAAAGAAGTTGCAAACAGAAGAAATATAGCTAGATTTCCCACTGAAAGCCATGGCAAGATTATAGAATAATATATCCTTTTTGTATAGGGATATTTCCTATTTGCGTACAAAACAGGGTCCAAAATTTATGTTCACTGACATGTCTTGTGACTGATGGAAAACCACTAAAGTTAAAGGTAGCAGACAACTGGGTTTCTCCACCAAAATCAGTAGGGAAAAAAACTCAGATGAATGGAAAAGGAAACAAGTACAAAACGGCCAGACCACTAATCATGAATATAAGCTACCAAATGAGGGATGGAATGAATGAAACAAAAATTAAAAGAAGAACCAAATTATTTTCCTCTTAGTTCAGCCCTTATACAAGAGGCAAGAGGAGGCAGGCAAAAGTTACTTCAGGGCCTGCTCCAAAAAGACTGCCTATTATAACTGCCCTGTAGGCAGAATCTTGATGCCGTGTTTTTCCTTTAATGCCAACACTATTTATTGAGGGAACATGTACAGCAAAATAATACAAAATCCACAAAAGAGTGTATTTTCATTGGCCAACCAAAATGCACAAAATGCACCATGCAAGCTTTCGAAGTTCTGCTGGATTCTTCATTAAGCAAAAGAGGTTGAAAAAATCATGCAAGAGAAGAAAAGAAAAGTGATGATGTTGGAGTCACAGACCTACCATGTATATCAGATGTTGTTTTTGTGGTAGTTCACTCAGCTGGGAGGGATCTCAGTGCAGGCAGAGGCCATTCCCCCCCGACCATGTGGAGACCAAGACAAAGGACAGTAAAATTTTAATTTCATTAGCAGCAGTAAAGTACCTCATCTTGGAATAAGTATGTCTCTGTCTTTTAAGAAGCCACAGGTCCCTTTCTTAAGCAAAGAACACTGCATTTCTCAATAAGTCTTTGTGCTTCTACATCTGGAAATATTTTAGGTGTTGTATAGACAAAACTTGGGCCCTTTTTGCACGCAGTTTCTGTTGTGAGAGGGCCCCTTGAGCATCGCGTGAATGGGAGCGTCGGTCCATACGACACACTCCCATTCACACGACACTCACGAGCCAGACGCAAAGCGGACACACACCTTTTTATTTTTGGCTTTAAGCTGAAAATGGTGCGCAGTCACGCAATGCTTCCGGGGCCCGCGCGCACTTACCTGCTGTGTGGTGCATCAGAAGCCGGGCCAGTTGCGCTTCCTGCCGCAGTGCTAGCCTACAATTCCCAGGTTGCGCTGCAGTAGGAAGGGGTGTGGTGCTTGTGAGACGCTCACGCAACCAGGAAGCGCTGCAGAACTCAAGGAGCAGAGAAGTGGCAGCGTTCCTTCTGAGGCTTTTCGCGCGAGACGCCCCCTCCCCAGCCACACAAACGGTTAACGTGTGAAAAGGGCCTTAGCCAAAACACAGGTATAGCAGTACAGAGACTTCTTGAGAAATTCCACGTTATTTGCCTAGGAAAGGGGCTTGTGCCTTCACAAAAGACAGAGACACCCTTGATCCCAAGCCAGTGTAATATTCTGATTTATTTCTTGAACAACCCCAATGGATGCCACATTGCCAAAAAACAGAAACGGTTATAACTTGCCTTTGACAGAAAACCATCTTTTAAGAAAATGGACCATCTAGTTTCTATTGGCTTATCAGCTCACAAAATTTCCATGGATAAAAGCTCAAGAAGCTATGCACTCCTTACCTCTTGATATTAAAATTTATTATAAATTTTGAAAGGGATTTGATTCATGAAACAAGCTGTAAGCCTCATTTGTCATCAGTCTGGTGTTGCTAGATAGTTTAAAAAAATGAGGAACTTAGAGACATTCAATATAGATATTACAAATTTAAATGGATTTTGCCAGAATACATTATGGCCATTAAAATAAATCACACTATTAAACAAGGAGGGGGGAAAAGTTAAGCCTAGAAAGGAATGTAATTCCATATAACTTCATGACAGAATCAATTATCATCTAACTAGATTTGAAGCACTTACTATAAAGTCCATGAAGAGAAAGAGAGAGACTTCCATGCAATATTTTGTCATTAGTCAAAGTATGGAAAATAAATTTTGCACAAAAGATCATTGGCTTAAGAATTGTCCATATCAAATATCTTCTTAGATGTGGAAAATTGGGCTTGGGGGAGGTAAGAATTCTTTTCTACTGCCACCTTCAGGTAATTATAGAGGAGAAATTATAGCCAGGGTTAATCCACCACAACAGAACCCAGTGTTAAATCCTACAGGACCAAATTCCAATGTCCCAATCATACTTTCATACCATACATTCAGTACAGGCTCATATTGGCAGCCACAGTGAATGAGCTTTTCATTACCAAAAACAGAGGTTAGCTGCCCTCCTTTTGCTGCCTGGTTAAGGAAACGTATACACTAGGATCCTGTTGCCTTGGGATGAACCGGGACATTAGATGTTGCACAAGGAGCTTCTTGTGCATGTACAATTCAGAGTTACACAAAGATATGTCTTTTCTGACATTGTTCAATAGCTTCTTTTGCAATAGCTGTCTCCCTATCCCACTCCACACCAAGAAAGCTGTCAACCCCAGGGGTGCTACTTTGGCCATTTACTGGAGGCAACCAAGGAACATGTGTCTGGAGTGGGGGGAAAGGGAATGAGTTCACCTTCCTAGATCTCCATCTCCAGAGCAAGAGACATATAGAACTGCATATGTAGAACTTTATGGTCTCCACACCACAATGAGAATCTTAGCCACAATGTTGTGACACCACATTCTACATCTGTACATTTGATCCTACAGAATTTAACACTAAACAGTTGTAGCTCTTTGATATCACTTTATTTGGTTTGGCTCCACACTCTGGAATTCTGAGATTGGTAATTTTATGTATTATATAGAATTCTCCACCAGTGAGGTCTGATGCTGTAATTCAAAGGAGCAAGACAGACAATTCTAAGAACCTCACCAAACATCAGAATTGCATAGGATGGAGTCCTGGAGCCTAAAGTGGTATCATATTGTTATAACTGTGTAGCCTGAATATACACCAAGATAACCTTGGCATAGCCCCTAACAGCCTGCTGTATCTTCCTGGGTTAAGGAGAAAACAATTAGCTAGATCATATTATAGATCCACAAAGCAGACTGATTTTTTGGGGGTAAATTTTACTAAATGTTTTCATAAGCTAGATCATATTATATGGAGTAAAAGGACCAGGAAGGTAACAGAGACTCTTAGCATACACAATCGCTTCGAACTACTTGGCCTTATGAACAATGAGGAGCACCACGCGGAGGGAACAGAATGTCAACAAGAAGGAATCAAACTTCACCAACAGGGACTAGATCAACACTCCCAGCCTAAACAGAATGCCCAGGCAGTCCGAGTAGAACAGGTTCGCCGAGAGCCCAGGACAAGTCTCAGAGGAGGCGAGTTCTGGTTGTTGGGGACTCTTTGCTAAGAGGAACTGAAACAGCAATCTGCAAAACAGACAAGCTCAATCGAGAAGTCTGTTGTCTTCCTGGGGCCAGGATCAACCACATAACGGAGAGGCTAACCAGGCTAGTCAAACCCACTGACTATAAGCCCCTCATTTTGGTTCATGTGGGAACCAATGACACTGCGAGGAGCAGCTTAAACCACATTGCAAAGGACTACGAGCGTATGGGGACCAAGCTTAAGGACCTTGGTGTGCAGGTGGTCATTTCGTCTCTCCTCCCTGTTCAAGGATACGGCGCATGTAGGGAAAGGGCAATAGTAGAGGTCAACAACTGGCTCCGCACATGGTGCTGCCAACAACGGTTTGGGTTTTTGGAACATGGCCTGAATTTCCATGAACATGGGCTTCTGGCAAGGGATGGGCTGCACCTCACAAAACTGGGCAGGAATGTTTTTGCAAACAGTCTTGCAAGGAAGATTAAGAGGTCTTTAAACTAAGATCCACTGGGGAGGGAGACAATATTATTCAGGCAAGGACTCAGAGAACACAGGGGGAAAAGGCCCAAATGATACTGGACAGGTAGTACAAGCGGCCAATGGAGGGAGGAGTAGAAACAATAGTACAGGACTTGCAGGAAGGGCCTGGGGACTTAAGTGTCTCTACACTAATGCAAGGAGTATGGGAAACAAGCAGGATGAGCTTGTACTCCTAGTACAAAAAAATAAATACGATTTGATAGGCATCACTGAGACCTGGTGGGATGAGTCTCATGATTGGAATATAGGAATAGAGGGGTATAGCGTATTTTGTAAAAATAGACCAAACAAGAAAGGAGGAGGAGTAGCCTTGTATGTCAAGGATGTTTTCACCTGTGAAGAGATCCAGGACTTAAACCCAGAAAGCCAGGTAGAGAGCATTTGGGTAAGAATTAAGGCAGCGAGAAACAATAGGGATATTCTGGTGGGGGTTTACTACAGACCTCCAACCCAGGCTGAGGACTTGGATGACGCCTTCCTCAACCAAATGACTGAACATTCAAAGAGGAGAGATACAGTAATAATAGGAGATTTCAATTACCCAGATATATGCTGGCAGTCAAACTCTGCCAAGACAGCAAGGTCCAGCAAGTTTCTTGCTTGTCTTGCAGACAACTTCATGGTCCAGAAGGTGGAAGAGGCCACAAGGGGATCAAATATTCTAGATCTGGTCTTGACCAACAGGGATGACCTTGTGAATGAGGTAGAAGTGGTTGGATCTTTGGGGGGAGTGACCATGCCCTGTTGGAATTTAGCATTCAGTGGGAAGGAGAAGATAAGGGTAGCCAGACACTCGTCTTAGATTTTAAAAAAGCGGACTTCTGTAAACTTAGGGAGCTGCTGGCTGGAATTCCGTGGTCAGGAATAGTGAAAGGGAAAGGAGTTCAGGAGGCATGGGAGTTCCTTAAAAAGGAGATACTGACGGCACAGTCTAAAACTGTGCCAATAAGGAGGAAAAATGGAAGGCATCTGAAGAAACCAGAATGGTTGACTAAAGAACTCTCAGCTGAGCTAAGAGTTAAGAGAAACACGTATAGGAAATGGAAGAAGGGGGAAACCACCAAAGAAGAATTTAAGCAAGTAGCCAGGAGATGTAGGGAGGAGGTCAGAAAGGCTAAAGCACAGAACGAACTTAGGCTGGCCAGAGACATTAAAAACAATAAAAAGGGTTTTTTTAAATATGTCCGCAGCAAAAGGAAAAAGAAGGAGACAGTAGGGTCGCTACGCAGAGAAGATGGCGAATTACTCACAGGGGGGAGAGAAAAGGCAGAGCTACTTAACACCTTCTTTGCCTCCGTATTTTCCCAGAAGGATACAAGCACTCAACCTGGCGGTAGGGGAGCAGGGGAGGAAGCAGAGGAAATGAGGCACTTAATAAGTAGAGAGGTGGTACAGGAATACCTGGCCGCATTGGATGAATTCAAGTCTCCAGGGCCAGATGAATTGCATCCTAGGATATTAAAAGAGCTGGCAGAGGTCATTTCGGAACCGCTTGCTATAATTTTTGAGAAATCTTGGAGGACAGGAGAAGTTCCAGCAGATTGGAAGAGAGCAAATGTTATCCCCATCTTCAAGAAGGGAAAAAAGAGGACCCAAATAATTATCGCCCAGTCAGCCTGACATCGGTACCCGGAAAGATCCTGGAGCAGATCATTAAGCGTTCAGTTTCTAATCATTTAGAAAACAACGCAATAATCACGAGAAGTCAACATGGATTTCTCAAAAATAAGTCATGCCAGACTAATCTGATCTCTTTTTATGATAGAGTTACTAGCTTGATAGATGAAGGGAATGCTGTGGATGTAGCATATCTCGATTTCAGTAAGGCCTTTGACAAAGTTCCCCATGACATTCTTGCATCGAAGCTAGTAAAATGTGGGCTAGACAGGGCTACTGTTAATTGGATATGTAATTGGTTGACCAACCGAACCCAACGGGTGATCACGGATGGCTGCTTTTCATCCTGGAGAGAAGTGACTAGTGGGGTGCCACAAGGTTCTGTCCTGGGCCCAGTGCTGTTCAATATTTTTATCAATGACTTAGATGAAGGAATAGAGGGCATGCTCATCAAATTTGCAGATGACACCAAATTGGGAGGGGTTGCTAATATGCCAGAGGACAGGATCAAAATTCAAAATGACCTGGATAGATTGGAGAGCTGGGCCAGGGCGAACAAAATGAAATTCAACAGAGAGAAATGTAAGGTCCTACACTTAGGCAGAAATAATGGAATACAGAAATATAGGATGGGGGACACGTGGCTGGATAGCAGTACGTGTGAAAGGGATCTAGGAGTCTTCATAGACCACAAGCTGAACATGAGTCAGCAGTGTGATGCGGCAGCCAAGAAAGCCAATGCAATTCTCGGCTGCATCAACAGGAGTATGGTGTCTAGATCGAGGGAGGTACTGGTACCACTCTACTCTGCTTTGGTTAGACCCCATCTTGAATACTGTGTCCAGTTCTGGGCACCCCAATTCAAGAAGGATATTGACAAGCTGGAGCAAGTCCAGAGGAGGGTGACCAAAATGGTGAGAGGCCTGGAAAACATGCCCTATGAGGATAGACTGAGAGAGCTGGGTATGTTTAGTCTGCAGAAAAGGAGGTTAAGAGGGGACATGATAGCCATGTTTAAATATTTGAAGGGATGCCACGTAGAGGAAGGAGGGGGCTTGTTTTCTGCTGCTCCAGAAACCAGGACAAGGAGCAATGGATTCAAGCTGCAGGAAAGGAGATTCCACCTGAACCTCAGGAAGAACTTCCTGACAGTCAGGGCTGTCCGGCAGTGGAATCTGCTGCCTCGGAGAGTAGTGGAGTCTCCTACCTTGGAGGTTTTTAAGCAGAGGCTTGATGGCCATCTGTCGGGAGTGCTTTGAGGGTGTTCCTGCATGACAGGGAGTTGGACTGGATGGCCCGTGTGGTCTCTTCCAACTCTACATTTCTATGATTCTATGATTCTATGATAATGCATACAAACAAGACAAACAAAAACAACAAATTATAACAAGTACACAAGAGAAGCAAACAAAGAAAGACAGAGTAAAGAAAAGGAAAACACTAAATACTATAAACAACTAAAAACTATAAAGGTAAAAAGAAAAAAGAAATATACATTGGTTTCCAGTTTTCCTAACACAAATTATAGACAACTCTATAACTTCGCTAATTGTAAATACCATTCAGATGCTTCCACTGGTACTTTTCCAAATATACTAATAGTCAAAATCTACAATCAACACATTATACTTTTTCTTGCAAAAAGCCTATTAAAGTTTCCCAGTCTTTTGAAAAGATCACCACTGATTTTTCTCTTATCAATATTGTCAATTTGTCAATTTCAGGTAACTCCAACAGTTTTATCAGCCAGTCCTCTTTCATTGGAATATCTGTATTCTTCCACTTCTGTGCTATGTTGGTTCTATATTGTAGAATCTTGCCATATTTCTTCTCCAGTTGATGTTCCACTAATCCCAAATAAATACAATTCTGTCTTCAATTGGACATCAACTTTCAAAAATTTATACATTATAGAAAGTATTTGATTCCAGATTTTTCTGGCCTTTTCATGTGTCTGCTACATATGATGTATTCCAACATCTTTTAGAACCCTCATTATGCATTTTGTCCAATTTTTTCTGGTGTTGAATATCAATCATACATCATCTGATAAAAGTCTTATAAAAGTTCCCTTTAAGATATGAAGGTAATGCAGATTTAATTCTTTTCAACCACATTTTCTCCCATTGTTCCAACTGTATCTTATAACCAACCTCTGAATGGCAGGTATAAGACAAAGAACCTTCAATCTTCTACAAGGTATAAAAATGGAAGAACCACACCTGTGTCAATGCTTCACTATTTTGAAAGCCCTAAACAGTTTTTCAAGTGCCATAACTCCTCCAGATTTCTTGACTGGAGAAAACTTTGTGATATGTGCCTTTTTCATAAACATTCCTCCCCTCCCCCCAAAAAAAAAACCCTACAGTGAAAAGAAGAGGGAAATGAATCACTCTTTCACTAAAAACTGATTCCATATTCAAGAGAGACCACTACAGCTCTGCTGCTAAAACTTTTTAGCCAGTTAGGGTCATGTCTATGCTATTTGTCATATTCACAATGATCTACAGCAAGTGGTCAAAGTGGAGCCTTTCAAATGTTACTAGACTGCAACTTCCAGCAATTACTGCTTTGACTATGGCTGGTGAGAACCTCTGAATGGCTTCACTTTGACCAACCTTGATCTAGATGATTAATTGTGTTCTTCCTGAGAAATCTTACCAAGCAAAAAGGCCTCTGTATCTTATTATGTAATACTTGGTAGCAATAGCATGTGTATTTCTATACTGCTTATCAGCTAAATGCTCTCCAAGCAGTTTACAATGTGCAAGCTAATTGCCCTCAACAAGCTGGGTACTCATTTTACTGACCTGCAGAAGGATGGAAGGCTGAGTAAATCTGGAGCCTGGAAGGATTGAACTCACAACCTTATGGCTGCAGTACTGACGTTTAACCACTGCGCCACCAGGTCTCCCTTGATAGGCTTTATGCTCTTTGAACAAATAACTGTACAACAGATAATTAAATAATTGGTCACTGTTCTTTCAAATATAATCTAGTTCCATCAAAAGGGATTATTATGCCACCTCTTTCAATAAAAACAAAAGTTCAAGAATACATAGTATGATAACATCTGCATACGTTTATCTAAATTTTGGCAGACATGATCCTATCCTACACTGCTATTATGTGTGAAAATGTCACCCAATTATGAAAAGGAAAACAAAGATATAGCCATATGAGGTTATCTAATGATTGTCAATGAGAGAGAAAAATAACCTCTGATTTGGGATCTGTGGCTAGGTTCCACATTCTTATAAAGAGAACTGATATGTGAAGAAAATTTTAAATCAGTGTATCTTCCTCTTAAAAATTCTGATGTGTAGAGATATTTCTCTTTGGACAGAATCACCATACAAATACAGCATTTCACTTATTCTAAATGGGTGCTTTTAATGTTATAAGGTCATACATAACTTTGATTGGCTGGTAGTATATAATCCATGACTTGATGCAATGCTCAGAAATGAAATGGAGGGAAGATGCACTGACACACAAGGACAAAGATGGGGAGGGGAGCAGAACAGTGACTGCACATACTTTCAAACAACCACAAAAAGGTTAGATTAGGGTTCCTGCTAAAATTATGTATGGAAAAAATAAACTGTGCTGAAACTCTTTTGTCTTTCCATCACATATTTTATTATGACCTTGTTGGAAGAACGGCAGGTGTCCACTTCACCTCAGGAATGAGTAGAATCTAAGGCTGACCCAGAAGTTCTGCAGGGAAAGATTTTGAAGATGTGTATAGGTTTAGCTCCAACCACCTCAACAAAAGATCTCCCAAATCATTCCCTTATTCATGGCCTCTGAAAAGGATGGGGGTGTTCCAGGGCAGATTTTATTTGTCAGAGTACAGTTGTATAGTTTCAGATGTGATCTGGAACTGTAAGAAAATGCACACGCACACACACACACGCACACAGGCCACATGACTGCACAATAAAATCTATTCTGTTACCTTCTCTTGCCTGTAGTTGCTTGGCCTCATTCAGGTCAGTGGTGGGGTTTTTTTTTCTCTTTCTTTTCTTTTTTTTTTAAGGGATGGGTTTTACTTGCTGTTAATAGTTATCAAATGCTTTGCTGTCAGTTAGCAGCATGGGTCAATCTGACCCACATTGCAGCTCTTTGTGTAAGTACACCTACAGTCAGGCTCTGCATAGACCTGTAATTTTGTTATGAAAGATGATAATTTTAAGAATAATTACTTTAGGTGAAAGTCAATGCCAGCTAATGCATGGGGAGTTTGCTATTATCCTATTAACAGGCCGGCCCCTTTCTCTGGCTAGCTGCTTCCTGCTGCTTTCTGAACTCAGGCAGGTGAAACCAAAGGCAGGAGGGGAGAGAGAGGAAAGATTAGGAATGATAAATGGAGTCGAAACTGCTTAAGGTCCCTGTAAAGTTTAATGAAAGATTTATCTCCAGAGGCTAATGTTCCTCTTTCTTTTACCGAAACAAGAGTTTGATAACCTCTCATTGCATATTTGATAAATTGCATCTTAAAGTCATAACCCAAAATGACTAAGCACATCTTCAAAAGAAAAACAAAAAGGCTAAAAAACAAAAACAAAAAAAGCTATCATTGTTTCAGAGGCATGAGAACCTAAGAGTGGTTTTGTCAAATTGGAGAAAGGTCTACCGGCTTCACTTTCAACAGTGGACACAGTGGTTAAACAGGTATTTCTGGAAGCATGAGGCATGTTGAAAGTCATATCCAGCAATTTGTCACCAACATATAAAATCCAGCACTTCTGGGGGATTTTCTGAATAAATGTAGGCAACTCTCCACCACCACCACCCCCCAAAAAAAGAAGAAAGGAGGAAGGTACAAAAGGTACAAAAACTAATTTAATTAGCTGCAATACAAGGCATCATAAAGTATAAATTCTGATGAATGTATTTAAAAGAACACATGTTGTTCCCTAAATAAATAAATAAATAAATAAATAAATAAATAAATCCAACTGAATATCATAGAACCTGCAGATTTTATGTGTGCATGTACATCAGCAAAGAAAATTCATGAGTTTCTCATTCATGGGGTATGTCAAATCAGGGATATGAGACACTGGATAGGATACTTTCTGCTAAGCAGGAACCTCAGTGACATAGGCGACCGAGTGTCTGTCAGCAAGACATTTCTGAAAAGCAGAAGGAATTTAGAGGTCAAGATTTGGTGACATTTCTTAGAAAGCAAAGGCTGTATGTGAGAGCAAAATGGTGGAGATGCCAGGGCTATTTTTCTGAAAAAGGAGGAGTAGATCCTAGAAAGATATATTTGATGCCAGGTAGACCATCACAAGGCTCTTGGTGTGACTCAATGCTCTCAGTATTATCTATTAATTAATGGCAGAGCATTTCCATGGTTGGTGGCAGTGACATTCTAGCATTATCAGTGATGAGCAATGTTAGGAGTTGTGGTCCAAAACCTGAAGAGCTGGATGAATGCAATTCCTGCTCTGTAACATACTGTGTAGCAGGATAATAAAATATATAGGGAATCATGTTTTTGCTGTTATCCACAAACCACCAGTGAGAACATTTTGGAAGGCATATATTATCTACAGAATGAATCTCTCCTCCTCTCT
Source organism: Ctenosaura bakeri (assembly GCA_948474755.1). Taxonomy (NCBI): domain Eukaryota; kingdom Metazoa; phylum Chordata; class Lepidosauria; order Squamata; family Iguanidae; genus Ctenosaura; species Ctenosaura bakeri. The sequence continues at coordinate 278,593 of CAOLHI010002031.1, forward strand.
TTCCTCCTTCCTTCCCTCTGTTGGGTTTGGGGGTGGGAAGGCAGAAAGGAAGAGAAATCTTGATGAGATATGGGATAATCTATAGAGCAGTTAAATAAAACATACCCTTTTGTACTTGGGCTTTTCACATAATATATGTGAAGTTTGTTGGGGGAGAGAAACTATATTTTTATATACTGAAAAAGCAAGTCTGGAGGAAACCATCAACTCCTTTTTTGTGCAGATTTATCTATTACCAGCCCCCTCCCTTTTATGGGAAACACAGGGATGTGTCATTATTGTTTGGTTGTTTTCAGCAAACATAAAAGCAAGCAAGCAAGCAAGCAAATAAAACAACTGCCAAACCACTGGTCTGTAGTAGCCCTGCTTTCCAGACTGTTGGTCTTGTAGCTCCTACACTACCCCAGTTTCCTGTACCTCTTATTATAAGCTCATGTGTAAAATCTACAGTGCATAATTTGTTTGCCAAACTATGCTTTGTGGCACTCCTGTATTTTTTTTTTTCTGTGCTGTTTTACATATACCTGAAATCACTGGGAAAAGCAATCAATATACTGATGGCACCCACTTCTCTACCTCTTTTCCATCTTGTTCCAGAGAGGTCATGGAACTGCTGAATCAGTGTCTGGAACTGGTAATGAAGTGGATAAGGTCTAATAAATAGAAGCTCATTTATGATAAGATGGAAACACTGTTGATGGCTGGCTCATCCAACCAGAAAGATTTGCTCTTGTCTAGAAACGCTCATACTCCCTCTGATTTGCAGCTTGGGAGTCTGCTTGTTTGTCTGATGCTTAACCTTTCTCCTGTATGAGATCTGGCATGAGACAGAGTACAGCTAAAGCCTATTCACAACAAAAGTATTTTTAAAATAATAGTAACAACAACAACAACAACAATAAACAGTTCTACTGAAAATCCTAAATGTTTTAAGCCAATTTAAAGCATATTAAAGTATAAAAAGAGTGCCAGCATGGTGCAGTAGTTTGAGCATCAAACTACAACTCTAGAGACCAGGGTCAAATCACTGCTTGGCCCTGGAAACCCACTTGACCTTAGGCAAATCATATTCTCTCAGTCTAAGAGGAAGGCAAAAGCAACACACACACACACACCATTAATCTTGCCAAGAAAAACCTATAACAGGATTGCCTTAGAGTTACTGTAAGTCAGAAGTCAGAAACAACTTATAAAGGCATACAACAACAAAGCAATAAAAGCAAACACACCCCATGAAAGGACTCTTTTGCACACAATGACATAAGAGCCAAAGTCCTATTTAAATTAAAATCTCTTTGCTTGACAACAAAAGAAAGAGAACAAAAAGGACCCATGGGTCCTGCACCCACCAAGTCTCCTATAGCAAGGAGTTCCACAACCTTGGAGCAGACACTGAGAGATGTGTCTCCTGGGTCCTCACCCAAACATGTCTGAGACCAAGAGAAAGTCCTCCCACAATTCAAGCAGGCTAGTTAGAGAGATATGCTCTTTCAGCTAGCCTGTACTTGAGCCTCATAGGGGTTTAAGGCTCATAACCAGTACTGTGAATTCTGCCCAAAAATGGCGCTTTGAAGCTCTTTCAGCACAGAAATTATGTGTTCCAGCCAGTGATCTGGCTGCAGCAATTTGGACCCTCATTTCTGAAGCTTCCAAAGGTAACTTCATTTAGAGCACATTACAGAAATCCAAACAGAATGCAGCTAAGATATATGTCAACATTGCCTGTTAGATTCAGTCCTTACTGCCTAGACCATTCTAGAGATAGTTCTTCTGCCACCATAAGTTACTGCACCATTTTACCTTTATGGCATTTTACCTTTGCCACAAAGAAATAACTTAGGCATGATGGATATGGAAACATCTCTTTCTTTACCTTAAAAAATATGGGGGGATCACAGTCATTCAAGAGATTTTGAGAATACTTGAAAGGTCAGCAAAACTCAGAAGAGACTTCTCTTGCAAATAACCCCCTTTACATTTGGGAAAGGATAGTGAGTATTTGAGGAAGTTGCACAGTCCTGAGAGCCTACATGGTATAGTGGCTCAAGTGTTGGACTAAAACTCTGAGAGGCTGGGTGACCTTGGATAAGTCACAGTCTCTTGGCCTAAGATGAAGGCAGTGGCAAACCTCCATTTAATAAATCTTGCCAAGAAAACCCTAGGATAATGTCATCTTAAGTCAGAGCCTATCTGTCCATTTATATCTTGCCAGGAGGCTTGCTGGAAAAGAAAACCTATCGCAGAAAGGAAAACAAAGAATGAGCCATCCTGGCTTTCCTAGCAAAGGAGTTCCAAAGTGTGGGAGAGGCACACAAAGGGCACCAATTGTTCCTTTTAATGCAGGGGAATAGAAAGAAGTGCCTCTCCTGCAAATCTTAAATCTCAGACAAGCTCATATGGGAAAATTTAGTCCTTCAAGATTCAACTTCATGGTGCCAACAACAGACATTCCAGGAATACAATATAGATCAGGCCCTGTCAACATTATTCTTTTAGAAAGTGATAATTCTGACTATGTTCAGTAATCACCATTTCCTGCATGGGATTTGTTCTCTCGTCTGAAAGATAATATGACTCCTATAAGAAATGAAGTTTTGAGCATTGTAAGAAATAGATGTGACCCCAACTATTTACGTTTGGGACTAGGTTATCCATTACTTTCCCATAACAATGTTGACCTATTGGGCAGCTGTAAGGAGGAACGAGAAAGTATCAGGAAACATCTGACAAAGGGAAACACAAAATTTGTATCAGGTTTTTGGTTTCACTGCAGACTTTAGTCCACATCACCCCCAAAATGTACTGCAATCTTCTTCTTTTTTTCCCTAAGTTTGATTCCTGCACCCCACTGTCCTTCATTCAGAGTTTTACAGTTTGAGATATTATCCCATCCCTGATTGTCATGGTTTTTTACACCTTGGTGACAACTAGATGGACATTGTACATTAGACTGCCTCGGAAGACCACGTGGAAATTTGAATTTGAATTCCTGAAGAACATTGTGGCTAGATTATTGATAGGAATTAGCTGCAAGGTCACCATATGTCACCAAAATAAAACCATCTCCATGTTAGGAACAAGTCCAAGTGAGACTATTGACATTTAAAGCCCACAACTCATGTTCAAGGTAGCTAAAGGACCATCTGGTCCCATATTAACCTACTGGGTCATTAAAATCTTGATTAGAAGCTCTTCTCCAGATGCTCACATCTTAGGATGTTAGTCTAGAGGTTAGTCAGATATTGATCAGATATATAGAGATTTTTCAGAACACTGATTCTAGAACTTCCTCCTTAGGGAAGTAGGTTTGATGCCAACATTGTTATGGCTGAGGCACAACAATAGCTTTAAAAATGCCCAAGCTTTTAACTTTTGGTGAGTTAAATTTTTTATTGCTGCATTTAAGTTTTATTATGGCTATTATATTTTATGGTCTGAGACTTTTTTGTTGCTCTTTAGTATTTTGTTGAATCATTTTGTGATATTTTCATGCTGTTTCTTCTACTGTTTTCAGAATCATTTTGAAAATTTTGACAAAAGAATAAATGGGCTGTAGATTTCTTTAAATAAATAAATACTTAGTCCAAAACCCAGTTGTATTTCTTTGCAACCCTTTTTTTTTTAAGGACCCTGTTCATTTCCTAAGTGGGAAATCTATGATTAACAGTATTGTTACCGTTTATGGACTTCCCCTAAGGGAAACATGGAAGCTACATTTTGAAACATGCGGAAAAAGTGCAACAACAAAAAACACAAGTTACTTTTTTTTAGGAGGGATTCTGGAAAATTGGCATGCTTTTCTATGTTTTGGAATCTTGAGCCAAGAATACAGGGAATACCCAGGTACACCCTGAAACAGATGCTGAGGAAATGTCATGCTTTAAAGAAGGACTGAATGTCAGTTTGACAGTAATCTGTGAAGAATTTCTATTCAAAGTTTATCTTTGACAAAATCTAAGATCTACAAGTAATATTGAATGTTCAAAATAAATTGCATGAATGTCTATGTGGGGGAAAATTTAATTAGAAAGGATTGCACTCATTTCCACAAAAGTATATTCATAACAAAAATATATATTTATATTTATAACAAAATTTAAATTTGTAACAAAAGTATTCTGTTTCTGCTTTACAAAGCATTGAAATGTTTCATTTAGGTATTTGATCTTTAGAAGAATTTATGTGGTATTTTATTTCCTATAAATACTAAGACTTTACTCAAATTTCATGCTTGCCCTAATGGATTGAATTCTGCCATCTTGCAGCAGCAGAGTGCTATTTTTTTTTTCCTATGCTAGGCTTACTGGAATCCATCAGGGTAACTGGAATTTATTGGAGTCTGATATGGTTGTGTTTTTATACCACTTTAGAATCATTGAATAATAGAATCTTAGAGATGGAAGAGACCACAAGGGCCATCTAATCCAGTCTCCTACCATGCAAGAATATACAACTAAAACACTCCTAAAAAATGCTCATCCAAGTTCTGTTTAAAGACCCCCAAAGCCGGAGGCTCCACCCCTCTCCAAGGCAGCATATTCCACTATCAAACTGCTTTTATATTCTTCTTCATGTTTAGGTTGAATATTGTTTGCTTACAATTTGAATCCTTTTGTTCTCTGAATCATCAGAAAACAACCTGGCTCCATCTTCTATCTGACATCCCTTTCAGACATTTAAAGACAGCTATCTTGTTAGCTCAGGCTTCTCTTCTCTAGGCTAAGCATATCCAGTCCCTAAGCCATTCCTCATAAGGCTTGGTTTCCAGACTTTTGAATATCTTGCTCACTCTTTTCTCGACACATTCCAGCTTGTTGATATCCTTCTTGAGCTGTGGTGCCCAGAATGGGACACAATATTCCAGATGAGATGAAAGCAGAGTAGAGTAGAACTACTATATTCCTTGATCTGGACACTACACTCCTTTTGATGCATGCCAAAATTGCATTAGCTTTTTTAGGGGCTGCATCACACACTGCCCTAGAACTGGACACAGTATTCTGTTCCATAGAACAACATGTTCTTTGGTTCCAGGTGTTTGTGTAGAGCACAAACACTCCTTAGGACATGTGGCATGTATTTCCCAATATATTGGACTTCTCATTGGGTTCAAAAAATGCCTCACATGATGATTAAAATCTATAAGGAATCTATCTCTGATATCAAGACCAGCTCCATTATGCCTAGAGGGTCACTGCCACCTAGTTCCATTGTGTCTAGAGCATCAACCAGCCAGGGGGATCTTTGAAACTTCTGACTTTAGTATTCGAACATATTAAACATTTTGCATAATTGTCACTGCTTGATATCTTATCTTAAATTTTACTTTCTTGGACTATGTGGATAGTCTTTCTTTCTTTCTTTTTTTCTTCCTTTCATAGTACCTTTGATTTTTTCCTACTCCATATTGCAGGACCAAAAAAAATGTAATCATTCTCTGGTGGATATCCATGTCCACTGTGCTTCAGAAGGGTTCAGAAAAAAACCAAAAAGAAAAAAGAAAAAACCCTGAACTTTGTCTTCATTACCACAGTGCTGTGAGCCTATATTATATATAAAGAGATAGATGGAATCCATATTCGCTATGAATGGAATAGTTAATTTCTACTGATAATGAATGTGGCATTTTAGATAAGATAAAGGCAGTTTAAACTTTTTGCCAATTAAAAAAGACAGCAGACTCTCCAAGGCTGAATTATAGGTATATGCAAAATAGATAGGCCTTTATGAGGAACAAGGTGGCCAGTGGGATTCAGTAAGATCAGTACATTCTGCAAACACTGTAGTTTTATATACTTCTTGTAGCACACTTTTAATTAGATGATTATGAAAAGGGCACACTGTTTTATGATGCATTAACCTTCTTCACAATTAGAGACACTATGGGAGCAAAGATCTCAGGGATAATCTTGACAAAACCATGCCACTGCAAAGAAAGAGGAGGCAGTCATTAATGGTATTCTGCCTTAAGTGAGCATTTATCTTGGCACTGAAGATGATTCAAGCATGCAGTCCTTAAAGCAAACAAACACATTTCAGCATATTTTTATGTGGTCTCCAGAGTAATTTCACAGTACAATTCTAAATGCTATTACAAGACTATTTGAGTCTCTCTTTCTCTCTGTGTTGTGGAGGAAGCAACGTGGGGTAAACACTAAAGTACAAAATGTTAGGCAGAATAAGAAGGACGTGTGACAGGCTTCCACATTATGAGAGGACATGGCTGAAGGGGGCTTCTGCTTGTATTCACTTCTATCAAAGAAGAAGGAGAAGGAGAAGAAGAAGAAGAAGAAGAAGAAGAAGAGATTCTTCTTCTTCATCATCATCATCATCATCATCATCATCATCATCATCATCCAACCAAAGGAAGGACAGGTCATAAAGAACTTAAATGTCAAGCCCTATGAGGAATGGTTAAGGGAGCTGGGTATGTTTAACCTGAACAAGATAGCCTGGAAGATAGAGAAGTGGTGTAAGTATTTGAAGGGATGTCATATGGAAAACAGAGCTTGTTTTCAGGGACAGGATGCAAATCTATGCATTCAAATGACATGAAAGGTGATTCCAATCAAACTTCTTAGGACAAATTGTTATCACGGTTATGATATGTCTGGTGAGAGCACTAGATATCCTTTTGATATCAAATAATTTGGCCTTTGCTTGACCTTTCTCTGCCACCCTACTCCACGTGTTTGCAGAGGTCCCCTGGACAAGCACATATGGTCACGGCCGTTGATGGTTGTACATTCCAAGACCCCATTCAGGCAGGCAACTTAAGCCTCTCCGTTGCTTTAGGGAAAAACCTCCCTGCAAACCGGCTCTGCTCGGCTCAGATTTATACAAAGCCACACAGCCAAGAGCCAAGCCATTCCTTTGTATCGGGCTATTAATGATCCGGCCACACTATTATCATCAAGAGCTAAACCAATCATGCAGAACTTGACCTTTTTCAACTCCTTTGTCCAACTCCAAATTTCCTTTGTTCTCACCGAGCATGACATAGCCTGTAGGTAAAATCCACCCTATATAAGGTCCCCACTTTTGGGACGTCTTCGGACTACTTTGGACTTCCATCCCGCCTTGCTGCCGGTATTCTGAAGGAACTCCCCTCAGCGAGCCCCGCTGAGCTTTCTTCCCCAGAACCCCACTTCTCTCCAGGACTACAAGACCAGGTGTCATATTGCCTTTACCGAAAAAGCTCTCTGTTTCTGTTTCTCAGTTAGTTAGTTTATGTCTTGTCTTTCGTGTTTCTTGCTTTTAATAAAATATTGTTTGTTACTCTGAAAACCTTGTCTAGCCGCTCTCTGACCTGACGCTGTATACATTGGGTTAAAGATCTTTACTAAAGATACCCTGCCTCTCGTTTAGCCAAGAGAGTGCTCGAGTTAAATTCCCCCAACTTGTGTTTTTATTTGGTTATTTGGGCGCCCCTCCCAGGACCCCCAACATACAGGGTAACAAAATATCTTGATGGTTTGAATGTTCAGCTGTGGAATTGACTGTGATGTTCTAAACTTTTACAAATATTGCCTGGCTTACATTTAGAAAATAAGGTAATGTGCTACCACAATGGTATGTACAACTGATATGTTGAGGTAAGGAGTCTGTTGGGAAAAGGTGAGAGCCTGGATTGTTGAAAGCAACTGGAGATTGGACTGGATTTTGCCTTTGAAAAGTGTGAGCGTGTTAGACAGGCAGTTGTTAGAGATGAATTATTAGTCAGTGGTGTTATTGTGTTTAGACAGTGAGAGCTAGAAAAGAGCAGGGCTAGCAGTCAGGTTTCAATCAGGTTTCTGTCAGCTTAATTTTTAACAGAAGGAAAATGGTTTGATGTGTGGTTGATAAGGATTAATGGATAAATTAGTAACAGTAACAACTGAGTCACTGAACCTTGTAACCATGTATGCCAGCACACTGAACAATTTTGACTTGTATGTTTACCTTTTGTTTAATAAATATTTTGTAATATATGCACAGGCCTCTCAATATGTTACTATAGCATATTAGGGTGGTGATGAGTCATAAGCTGCAATGCTTCATGGAAATTTCAACCTGGGTCTTCACAGTTCAGCCTGCTCACCCCTATGTTACCCAGCAGCTTCGCACATGATAAAAAAAATGTGCAGTTATTATGGATGCAGAAGCATCAGTTGTCATGTGTGCCACTAAGGATGGGGGAGAATTTTACATGGGAGGAGGGAGGTTGTGAGAAGAACAGGAACTAGATCATCAGCTGCCAAACATCGACAGCTCTCCTTGCCCCACCACTGAAACTTCCCTCCACAGATCCTCCTTCCCTGCATTCTTTCACAGCAGTCCTAGCTAGAGGCTGCAGCTCTCAAATGGGAGCTGTCAACTTTCTAGGAACTTTGCACCTCCCTCCTTCCCACAGCAGGTTTGACAGCTCTAACAGCTTTTCATAGCTGTCAATTTACAGAGAGACAGAGAGGCTGGGTGCCTGGTTATGGGCTAAATGTGTAGGCCACAACTTTAACACAGGTACAACTATTAGCTATTCACTGCAGTTACATAGGTGAGTATATTCTTCCCAAAGTATGATTACACACAGTAAGACTGAGGGGACACAAGGCCCAATGGTTATGCAATGTCAAGGCAAGGCATGTGGCCATGTGTGTGTATTTGTATGTGTGTGTGTATATATAAATTTTAGTAATCATTGTCATATCATCCCGCCTGTGGATCTTACCAGTATGTCCTAAAAGTGTAGACATTACTTGCATCTGCCCAGACTCCCTCTCACTTGCATTCATTTTTGCCACCCCCATTGAGAGGAGATCCAATTTATCTCATCTCTGATATCCTCTCTTCCTTTATATATCCATCTGTTGTGACAATTTAGCAAGCCATAGAATGTGGAGTGCAATCATGAAAGCAATACAATACGACCAAATACAAAACAAACAACAAAACGAACCCAAAACAGTACAGTAGGAGTCACCAGGGAAGGTGAAAAGCTCATGTCACAATAATGAGGGGAAAAAAATTCTTTCCCAGCTTCCAGTGATCAGCCATAGCCCGAAGATTTAACAAAGCAGCAAGACAAGAAATAAAACAAGCAAAAAACTAAATTAGGGCAGATGGGTGAGTCACACTTAAGTCAGCCCAAAAATGACCAACTAGTGTGGTGGCAGACCTATATATGGCCCACCCAAATCTCACGCAAAGTCTCACAAGATGTGAAGCCTCAAAAAAAAAAAAAAAAAGAAAGAAAGAAAGAAAGAAAGACTTGAAGTCTCATGGGACTTCTCATGAGATCCAGTGTGAGAATTGTGCCAGATCCCATCAAGAAATCTCAGAATAGCAACCATCATGAGATCTTGTAAGACTTCAAGTAGCTGAAGTAGGTATAGCACTAACTAGGGAGGGCTGCTTCACCAGGCCACTCTCCACAAAGGGGTTGAATGAGTCTTCTGTGCAACTTTGGGGCTGGGGGAGAAGAAGAGAGGAAAAGTTGCAGAAAAACAGTACCTCGTATATGTCAGCTGGAAAAGTTGAACAGTTTTCAATGTAAGCTATGCAGCTTGAGGCTGGGAAGGAAAAAAAAGTCACCGCAAAGCTGTGGGAATTTGATGTTTGTTTGTTTTTCTTCCTGCACCAATTCTTGAAGAATCGAAGAACTCCGATTTAGACTTCACCTGGGAAATCGGTTAATTCTCATTCCATCCCTAATACACACACACACACACACACACACACTGAGAAAATCAAAACTCAAAGATTTGCTCAGTATCTATTTCGATAGAGGGTGATATACTTTTTTCAAAAAAACTTGCTTCTGATGACTGTATAAAATGGATAGGGACTATTCATGTCAAGAGTTTCCTGAGCATATTTAAGTACAAACCAGCATTCCAATGGATGGGATGGTGGTTAACTTTTCTTCTGTGCTTTTTAAGTGGAGATCACAATCTATATGTGCTTATCTTCATGTTGGCCCATTTTTCATTGGAAAATTGTCTTTTCATAGAAGACGGTCAAGTTCTGTTTTATCTCCTTTTCTGTTCTGTTAATAGTGCCTGTTGAATTTCAATGAATGCAAATGACGGTCTTGTTATAAAGCACAGCAAAAGAATGGAGAGATTTATGGGGGCATAGAAATGAAAAACCTGCCATATAACCCACCAAATGGAATTTCTCTCTAATGCCAGTATTTAATAATAGTATCAACACATTAATATTCCTCTTACGGCTGATGAATGGAAGGGAAATGTAGAAACATGGAGAAAGAGGTAAACAACAATTTGATTATGATTATTTAAAACTGATTCAAATTCTAAAAGAAGGAAAGTAGTCCTGAACCCTAAATTAGCTGATTGAAGTGCAAAGATGCAAATCAATATGATTAAGCAAAACAAATGATTGTAAATAATTACTTTTTTCCCTTCTTTGGAAATAAAAATGTTGGAAATCTTGTAAATTGTTGAAATATATTAACATTTTGTGTATGTTTTCCAGACTATTTTCTGAAACATCAACATTTTCAGTGCAGTAATACTCTCTAGGGCAAAAGAAGAAAGAATTTCGGAAAAGAGTTTTAGTATTTGCCCCCAACGTAGTCGTTTGATGCCTCCAGCACATCACACCCCACATTTTCTGAGAAGACGTAGGAGAGATCATCATGATCAAGTTAACAGGGAATATTTAAAAGGAGTGGGGAAACTGAGCACGAGGCAAGCTGTATACATATGGCAGTGTTTATTTGATGTATCTAAGAATCAAAACAGGAAGAGTCCAACAATGGAAGTAGATGATGATTAGCAATAAGAATGTTACAGAATGTTACAGACATGCCTTTGCCTGCTAAAGCCTGTGTATAAGCCTATGTCAAGAGTTAACCTCAGGCTTTATCACACACAGCCTGGCAATAGAGTTTTGGTGACTATAAAAAGGCAGAAGGGAGGCAGAGAAAGAAAAAAAGCAGGAATGTCATAACACCTTTAAGACCGACTTATTTTTATTTTAGCATGAGCTTTCATGGATATAAACAGATGCACTACTGAGTGATAAGTATAGAAAACAGTGACTACTCTCCTCCACACTGGGATGGTCCAAGGCATATTTTTAAAAGAACAAAGATAAAGGACTCCCTCCTAACCTCCAAAATCAAAGCACATAGGTAATTTATGAAACAAACAAACAAACAAAAGATTAAGGAGACAACACAATGAAAGTGAAAAAAATATATTCAAAAACATAGGGTCAAACAGAAACTTTTGTTTAGCTTATTTTGAACAGGTTTGATTAATTTGTCCATTGTATGTTTTAATATTTGGTTAGCTCTTTTCTTTCTTTCATCTTCTAACTATGGGGACCTTTCAAAGATATTTTTGCTGACTTGGGTGAAGGATGTAATCATGGCCTGAACACCCACTGATTCAGTGATGATTTGGTACCTCAGCATTTATGTAAGCCTCATTGATTCAATGAGTCTAGTCAAACTGGCATTAACAGAAGGATTCAGACTGGTGTTCTCTCTTTCCATCTGCAGACCCTGACTTAGGCTCTTTCCGCAAGAGATTGTCATCCCACACAGGAGAAGGATGGGGCCAGATGATGCTTACGCATGACGTTGTCATGATCCCACCCTTCTCCCATCCCCAGGCAGCGCAATCATGCTACAAATCGTTACCAGGTTTTACCTGTCAATGACCGGCGATTGTGCAGCCTTCCTGCCACCTGCCCACACTTACATTAGGTTCAGAAGTCCCGGAAGCATAATGGCCGTGCTTCCTGCCACAGTGCAGCCTGGGACAGTACCTGGCTGTGTTCAGAAGCAAGAGGCAGCACCATCATGCTTCCTGTATTCACAGAGGCAGCCAGTGCAGAGGGGAGCACTCCTGTCATACACCCCTCTCAGGAGAGGCTCTACTGACATCCTCACGGGACACCACCAGGATCTGGTAAGCTGCGGAAGGGGCCTTAGTGTTACCCCAAGACCATGGTAACCCATGAGGTCCGATATCAGAACCCGCAATTAAATGTAAAAATGGGGAATTAATTAACTCAAATTAAGAACTTTGCAAGAGGGGGGTAACTTCAGGATCTTCCACCTATGTTTATGAGGAGCTGCTAAAGAGACCAGTCAGAAAACTTAACAGTACAATTTAAAATGTGTTTTATTGGGGGAAGTATACATGCACGCACAAATAGAGACATACAACTGACCGCTAACTTGAAAGAAAGGGAGGAAAATTGACAAAGTGAATAGAAAGAAAGAAAAATTGGTGGATATTTACCATCCAAAGAGAAATGGTGATGTAGCTTGGGCTGATGCCAAGCAAACCAGCAAAGAGGTCTCCTGAAACTGAAGTCAAGGATCCAAAATCAGGGTCCCTTTATACCCCTAAATGTGCCCTGGAGGTGTGACCTTAACAAAGGATTTCCAGGATGAACAAAGAGGTACAATGGATTAATAGTTGTTAGTGTGTGGTGGTGATTTGTAATGTTTGGATGGCAAAAGATTTTGATGGCAGTGTGATCAAATATCAGGAAAAGGATCAAAGGTGTGAGGATGATGCAATTATGGATTTGTTTGAAATCTTTTTGTTCTTCCTGAACCAGAGTTATCAAACAAGCAAAAGCTCTTTGTTTGAATTTTCCAGCAAATGGGTGTCAGCTTAAGTTGATAGCCAGTTTTGTGGCTTTGTCCTCCATAGGATATGCAAAACACAGGGGGTTATTTGCTCTTCTTGGGATGCCTTTTGTTCTCCTTGCCATAGCCATTCTCAGCCATACTCAGGGCACCTCTGACCTGTTTTTCCAGTCAGTTCCTCTTCCACATGGTGTTATATTTATTTGATTTCTATTTTATGCCAATTAAACATATCTGCCAATTAATATATATTTTGCCAATTATCAGAGCAGTGGAGTTACATGAGATTCACATCTGAGTTTACTGAAGCAGACTAGCAGCTGGTGACAGGATGGCATCCACAATTCTTAAAGGCAATGGGCTAGTTGTGAGGACAGCCCACATGACACATACAACTCTATCCTCCAGAAGGAGAATATGACCAGGGGAGTCAGAAGGATCTGCCATGGCAATGCCACTGCTTCCTCCCCAGACTCTGCTCCCTGAGGTAGTTGTCTCATTCTGCCTAATGGTAGGACTGTTCCTACATTCACAGTTTTCTCTGGATGATTATATTTTACTTCCCACACCTTCTTTGTCATGTGTCCAGGCCTTACCTCTCTTATGAATTCTCTGCATTGAAGGATGGTAAAGAAGGTCAGTTATTTCAAGGTGGCCACTGAATTTTCCCATTTCCCAAGACCTGTTGACAAAGTACATCTTGCCTCAGAAATCCACACAAGTATAAGGGTTTCATTGCATTTTGAATAAACAAAACTGGCAAGAAAGCAGTGAAAATTGCTACAAATTTATACAACTGAAGAACACACCCAAATATGTTTTAGTCTATAGATAAATGAATTGCGTACAAAATGCATTAGAAAATGTGTTTGTATTAGTAAGAAAATATGTATATCATTCATCAGGGAAAATGAGTACAGAAAATATATATGAATATTATTTGGTAGATTAAAAAATAAATCTCACAGACACAGAGAAAGAGTGGGATGGGAAGGGAGATGTGATTCAAGACTGGGACTTTTTTTTCACATTCGTCTCTCCATCACTCTATTTCCACTGACCAGATGTCAAAAACTTCTCAGCCCCCTATAGCAGTTCCTAAGGCCCCAGATGGCTGTGCTTCTGTTGTTCCAGAGAAGCCTAGACTGCGCAAGGATTATAATTTGACCACTGAAATCTCAGTGGCTATCCAGTCTTGAAACTAAGGCTATTTCTGCCCTACACTGTTATAGTGCTATTATTCCACTTTCAACATCCTGTGGAATTCTGGGGTTTGTAGTTTACTGAGGCCAAAGAGCTCTCTGCCTGAGAACTGTGAAGGCCCCTCCCTAAACTGCAAACCCCAGGATTCCATAGGAAGCTGAAACTGGAATAATAGCACTATAAGGGTGTAGCGCTGAAATGGCCTAAGCTGGACTTGAAAGGACAGCTCACAATAAAAGGAAAATCAAGGACATTTTTCATATATCTTGAACAAATGTTCTACTAAGAAGTTTGCTTTCTCATGCTAGTCCTCTGGCCCAGTAAGAGTCATTCCATTAGACTGCAGGAAAGGGACAGATGGAAAGGACAGCTACTCCACAGTTTGGCTGTGCAAGTAGTTCCTTTTTCCCATCTTTTCCCTCAGCTGTTTCCATTTCATTATAAGAAGTTTGAGACTAAGGCCATTCTGCACTAGACTGTTATAGTGCTATGATTCCACTTTCAACATCCTATGGAATCCTGGGGTTTGCAGTTTTGAAAGGGGCCAGCTGGCCCACCCCGAAACTGCAAACCCCAGGATTCCATAGGATGTTGAAAGTGGAATCTTAGAGCTATAACAGTCTAGTGCAGAAATGGCCTAAGTACTGGTATCTAGATTTGCTTCTCCTCCTCCTGCTCCTCCTCCCTCCTCTCCCTTTATACTTACCTATTGTAACCCAAAGGTCATGGATTATCTTGTTATTGTTATTTGTAGACCACTTTGGGAGCCTTTTCAGCTGAAGAGTAGGATAAAAGTCCGCTAAATAAATGAAAACATAAAGAATCTGCTCATATTTACTGGGCTGCAGATCTAAAAGTTGGTAACAACTAGTTCTCCTAGAACAATTACAGCCAAATCTATTTCACAGCTGATTGTATTGCTCAGAAATTGTTCAATATCTTATCACCCTCCAGAATGAAGTGTGTTAATTATTTGGTAATGTGGAAATCCAGTTCCGACAGTACTAATGACTCCTTTGTTGTGGCATGTTTCTGACTTAACCTCAGTGAGCAGACATCATGTGCAACTAAAACTAGAAAACAAAGGAAGAGGTAGTGCAGGTATGAAGACTCTCTGGATATATTGCCCTTCAACTCCCATACATACTTTGGAATGGTTCCTTTTGAACTACAATTCCCAGAACCCCTAGCCAGCAGGACCAGTGCTGGAGATCCTGGCATTTATACCAAACCAAACCCAAAAAAAAAAAAAAAAAAACTTTTTCAACCTATGTTCCTATCAGACTCACCCAGCATATGCAAGCTGTTCTTTAAAGCATGTGGAGAATCAAAGGTCCTCCACTCTTGGAACAGTTCATTCAGAATGATGTTATGATTATCAATGTTCACCTCCTTCTTCACTTTCTTCTTTGATACCTACTTCTTTCAAGCTTTTCTATGAGCAATATAGGATAATCCTCCCACTTTCCACAACTGGATGGCATGAAGGTCATTATTTTATATGGAAACTCCCTGAATTATTTCCTCATTTCTACAAGTTATGTATGTCTACCTCAGTTCTATACAAGCTGTGGCAGTGACCATAGGAACGTCCCACATGGAACTTACTGACTTTCTTGATTTCAGACACAAGAGAATGCACATTTTTTTCAAGTTAGAAAACTGGAACTGGTATATCTCAGGATGGAAACAATATATATTTACAACACTGGCAATTTCTACACTTGTTTTTCTAGGGCAGCCTGAAGTCCTTGTAAAACTTTATAAGTAATTTAGATTAAAAACAGTTTGAAGTTCTCCTAATCATAATTACTATACCCAAGTGTCCAACTTAATTTGCATTTCCAGTCCATAAGTGCGTGAATTATGGTCAATAACCTTCCCAGCTGAGAGTTTTATTGCTGTTTGCTAAATAAGAAGGAAAACGAATAGCAAGGCTATAAATCATGGCATAGCAATTGCTGTAACTTGTAGTAGATCATAAGTGCAAAGCCAAGTCCAATATACATTAGTCTTTCATTCAGCTCTATCTCTGGGAAAAACAGTGCATTTCTATTCAAAGTACTTCTGCACTACCCATATACAAACCA
Organism: Ctenosaura bakeri; assembly: GCA_948474755.1. NCBI lineage: Eukaryota > Metazoa > Chordata > Lepidosauria > Squamata > Iguanidae > Ctenosaura > Ctenosaura bakeri. Next base: position 294,499 of record CAOLHI010002031.1, read on the forward strand.
AGCTTTGTATCTTAACACAGTCTTGTGACAAGCAATTGTGAAATGTTAGTGCAAAGATCTCTTGTTCATAGCATCTAACTACTTGGTCTTAGGTCAATATTATGATCTAAGGACATTTATTTAGGATTGTAGACACAGTTGAATAATCTAAACACACAACTTTGATGTTGAATGTGAGCACCAGAAATCACTTGATCTTCATGATAAAAACATCCTAAAAATCCTAAAAAAATCCTGTGAGAAAATCCTAAATTGGAGATTGCAAAGCAGTCTTTCTTATGGAAGAAATAGGTTGACTGTGGAATCCATACTCTGGGTCAATTGACAGGTTAAAATCAAGAATTCTTGTCATTTTCAATATTGCAATTTACTCATCAACTGCTCATGGATGCACTCTGGCATTATTTACAATTGCAACACCTTTTAGTGTCTATATATGGACCATCGGTTTTGAGTGTGACAGCCATTTCTGTTGAGTTGCAAGCATCAGTTGTATGCTCAGAGAAACAAAAACCAAAATGTAGTTCATAAATCTTTTTCTGGAAAGTACTAAATTTGGTGTTAATGACAATAGAATGGAATGAAATGCAGAGTTAGGTCATCCTATACAAATTCAGTAACGAAAACTACACTTGCTTCAGTATTTAGAATTTCTTTAGATTTAAAATTTTGTTTAATGCAGCAAAAATTGATCTTTCAGGTATCCTGAATACCATTCTGCCTATTTAGAAAGCAATTATCTACTTCAGTTAAATGTTGGCAACGCAATACTTATAATGTTTCCTTGTGTCATCTGATGTAGGCATGCTGAGTGGTTAACCCTTTTTGATTAAATATATTACAACATATTAATTTTGTATTGGTTTGTTTTTTAAAAAAATTGTAGACACACATGTTGTTTTAAATTATATTCTTGAGGCATAGATTTTACCTGCTGGTCAACTTGGCCCTGCCACTAAACAGAATCTTTTCCAAAGCTGGCAGACAAAATACATCACGAAATATGGGTCCTTGTCAACACTAGGTTTACTTATTAACCTGAGTTCACTTCATGCTGTTTTCTTCTTACATAAGTTTTAAGAATGCTATATATTTTTCAATTTTACCTTTACCATAAAACTAACAATTAAAAAATTAAAATAAAAAAAATTGAAACTTTGTCACGAAGTACTGACTCATCAATACTTATCTTAATTCATTTGGAGCTTAGTTTACTTCACATTGTTTTTCACCATATAAGATTTTATATTTTTACACTTGTTGATTTTGAGTGTAAGATATAATTCAATATTTTTTTTGTTAAGAAAATAAAAGGTGATTTCAGTAAATGTATGTAAGACTGTGATGGTGCTGTTGCAGCTCTGAGGCCTCTTTTCACATGTTGGTATTGTGCTCCCATACCTATAGAGCCATTTTCATGTTTAAATTTCCAGTCTTTCTAGCATTGTCTACTACTGAAAAGGTTTCAAATTGCCTATAATTGTACAGGCATGTGCATTACACAAGCATATATTAGAGAATACAAAAGACAAGTGGAAGACAATACTCCCTTTCCTATTATATTTGTTCATTATATTCTGAAATGGATCCAAGAAACTTATTATTCATGAAGGTTGATCTAAGAGGTAATATTACATATTTCTTTGCTCAGAACAAAATAGTATGTTCAAAGTTTGGGGAAATAAACACACTGAGTTTAAATTAGATCTGTGGGATATAAGAACCAGACTCTGAAGAAGCTCACCATTTGGCCAGTTCGGTTTCAGTGCTAAGAGGTGCGGAGGACAAAGTCCCTGGGACCTAGACCTCTAGAGGACCTGAACAGTGAAAGAAAAAAACAATGCACTACAAAACAAATTTTGGCATCTCCACAGACCATAGAGGGCCTATAAAGTCCATGATAAATTTAGGGAAGGAAAGCCTATGACATGATCTGTCCTCTTATCAGGTTGACAAGAGAAAACAGTATATGGATGAAAATTACTCCAAAAAAATATATGTTAGGGAATTTCTGATTCATGTGGAAAGGGAAGGGAAGAAGGTTGGTGCTGAGAAACTAAAAGCAGCCAAAGCATGCTGGTCAAATTTCTCACAAAGAAAATCAGCTGCAGAAAAACCTTTGCTTCAGTGGATTTATTTTTTAAAAAAAGGTGTGCCAATGTTTAAATCTGTCAAAATCTGTATTGTTGACCTGCTATATGTTTGCTTTGATACTTGTCTGTGAGGTAAAGACACTCTATACCTACCACAATGTCGGGTGCAGATATGGTAAAAGGAAATAACAGCTAAGGTTGTCTTTTAAATCCTAACTCCCTTGTATTATGTTCCAAAATATCTTAGATTTTTTCCCCTCTTTCATTTTCTGTAATCAAAAACTTTTGTAAAATTGCAGATAACAAGCTTATCACACTATGTGATTTCAGATGACAAGCTTATCATGCTATAGTTAAGCATAATCTAGAGCAGATTTCCATTTATTGAGAAAATTTGTTTTCTTAATTGGGTATGGCACCCTTTCTGAAACTTTACAAAAAAGCACATTTGAGCACTTTCATGGGACATGAAGGAGACAAGGATGAGAAGGGAAATTATCCCTTTTACTTCCCTTACAAAGGAGTGGAACAATTAAGCATTTTTACTATCCTTGAATTCTGAATTTGAGATCCTTGAGATCATTGCAAAATGTAATGGTTTGACTTTATAAATTAATAATATTTTGTCCAGGCTGTGCTCGATTTGTTTTGACTGCAGCTGAAGTTTTTGGAAATTATAATAAAAATGAGAAAACAAACATTGTCCTATCATTAAACAAAAACAAAAACCATTCTCCAGCTTGCATTATGTGAGCATTGATTCCTTGCAGGGTTTTATTTGGTACAAAAGTCAATAGAATACTAGATTTTAAAAATAGGCAAGAAATCCAGGTTCTTGAAATACTTAACTTTCTCTAAAAAGTTATCTTGTTGATACAATGTCTATCAATAATTCCATCCATTTATATTCTGGTCATTACATATATTTTCATCATAGCTACAACATGTTCTTTCTAGGCCTTCAAAAAATTTCCCACTCTTTTCCCTCTGTAACCCTAATTCTGCGCTTTAGTTTCTGGTTATGATATGTGTGTTCCTGTTTAGTGTTATTGGTCTGAATCCTTGATTAATCAGGATGAGAACTGACCTCCTGAACCAAGTACTGAATCAACTTACACATAGGTAAGTTCCATTTCTGCAATGGGTGTACACAGTTAGGACCAAAGGCCATTACATTTTTACAATACTTCTCCTTTGTGCAAACCCTGAAGCAATTCACAACAGCCAGAGCTTGGATGTAACACTGAATAATATATTAGGTTGTGTCATTGGTATTTTTTTTTAAAAAAAAAGATTGTTATGCCCCTTCAGGTTGAAATAAAATAGGGTTTTCTTAGCAACATTTGTTCAGAAGGGGTTTGCCATGTTGTTGTTGTTGTTGTTGTTGTTGTTGTTGTTATCATTATTATCTTTCTTTTTATCCTGCTTTTCTCCCCGAGGGACTCAAAGCGGCTTACAGTCATTAAAAGAATATAATTAAAAATTGTCATATACAAAAGTTAAAACAAAAATTTAACCACAATAATAATTAAAACATGCTAAAGTACATATAAAAACAGCATTAAAATATCAATCCACCAAGGCGACCAAAGCTGTCTCAGTCTCATAGCCAGGCCTGAAACCAGATTGAAATGGATCTAGATAATCCATTTCATCCAGAAACCCCTGGAGGTAAGAGGTCACCACACACTCCAGAACCTTGCCCAAAAATGGAATATTAGAGACAGGCTGGTAATTATCCAAAATAGTAGGATCAAGGGATGGGTTTTTTAGTAGTGATTTTATAACAGCCTCCTTAAGGCAAACTGGAACTTTACCTTGTCTCAAGGAGGCATTAACCACACCCTCTACCCAGTCAGCCAGTCCTCCTCTGGCTTTTTTAAAAAGTCAGGAAGGGCAAAGATCTAGCACACATGTGGTGGCTCTCATATCTCCAAGGATCCTGTCCACATCCTCAGGCTGTACAAATTGAAAATTATCCACTATCTCCAGTATCTCCCTTCCTGTTCTTGAAATACACTTTTTGGTGGTAGACTGGGCATGGACTATCTATAATAGCTGCTGTAATCATAAAGATCAAGAAAACAGGATACAAACTACAACCCTCCCTCTTCCTCTGAGCAGCACAACTGGCCCTTGCCCTTGTGTTCCCCCAAAGTGACTCCACCAAAGGGGTGACCCCCTTTGGTGTCACTCCCTTCAGTGGCGCACCTGCTGCTGGCAAGCCTGCACCCACTGAACTCCTGCTTTTGTCTGCCAGCTCCCTCAACTCCAGTGCTGGGGCAGGTGGGGCATTGCCTTCCTTTGAGGCTAACTAAGGTTACCTGGTAGGTTTTCATACCTGAGCAGTGATTCAGTCACTGATTTCCAAGTTTGGAAAGTAACCCAGCATTTAAACCATTACACCACACTGTCTTTTTAAAAAAGAAGCAATGGGGAAAAATAATTCTGAGTTTAACTAACAGAGGACCACATCTATTTATTTTTCTACAACAAACAGTGAGTTTAACTCCTTGTTCATAATGTGAGTGGTCTCTGTGTAACTTCTTCAACTTTTATCTCCAGTCAGAAGTATCATACAATTGGAAGGGGCCTTATGGACCATCAAGTCCGATCCCCTGATCAATACAAGAACTCCAGCTAAAGCATCTTCAGCAGGTGTTTGTCCAGCATTTTTCTGAAGATCTCCAGTGAAGAAGACCCTACCACATCTCTAGGCAATTGATTCCATTGCCAAACCACTCTTACTGTCAAGAAGTTCCTTCTAATATTTAATCCAAATCAACTTTCCTGTTACTTCAAACCATTAGACCTGGTTCTGCCCTCGGAGGCAAAAGTGTACAAACCTACCCCTCTTTGTGACAGCCCTTGAGGATTTAAAGGTTACAATAACTTCATTCCTCAGTGTTTGGCATTCAGAGAGAAAGAGCTATTTAAATCTTGAGAGACTTTTGTAGTGACGAGTGATGCTTTCTGTCTCTAAAGATCTTGCATTAAACAAGTGCTCTAATTTTTGCTTGGAACAGAAGTTTTGGTTTGCAGATTGGTAAGCGTACGGGAAATGCCCAGAAGACCATTGTAATTTTGAGGTGTAAAGTATGGCCTGACCTCAGTTTGGTTCTCCACAATCTAAGTTTCTCCATGCTATTGCTAAGAAAGGTATAGAAAGTCCTCTGGCTTGTTAAGCACACTGTTTTGCTTCTTATATTCTGCTTTGATGTACTCTGCATGCTTATTAGCTTAAAACGTAGACAAAACAAGGTTGCAAGTGATGCCAGCTGCCTTTGGCTCAGGATAACTAATTGGTACTAGATAATGGTGCCAGGAGGAACCCAAAAGATAGACATTTAATTGGTGACCCTTACAGTTGAAAGGAGTCTAGCTCATCCCAGGTTTGTAAACAATCCCAAAGATTCTAGGAAAACTGGCCAAGTTCTCTAAACCAAGGGGTATAAACTGCCTCCACCCCCAGTATTAGCTCCCAGTGGGAGCTCAGCATGGGCTTACAGCTGGAGTGTTGTGCAATTGGTGGCTACACAGAGGGGTCACCTTTGCTGCTGCATCCTGGACTCCTGGGCAGCTGATTGAAGGCGTCTTGCTTGATGAGAAATCTATTTTTATGTTATCTGGGAATCATAGGCTTAAGTGGGTTTCATCTGTATGCTAATTTTGCTTGTACACTTATGTTGTTTAAATTGTTTGCTTACAATAAAGTTAAAGGCTATTTCCAACACAACTAGTGTCTTTTGTTGCTTCTGGATCCTATAAAATTAACCCTTCACCTTTGGTAAACAAACACCTTGCACTTGGTGAGACAATAAGGTTTTGTATAGAAAAGGAAGAAAGCTGGGCAAATATATGCCATTCTCTTTTTCTTTTTTATAAATCATTTTATTCAAATTCACATATAAAACAAACAATTATAACTGTAAATTTACATGAATTATTTTTGATCTTCCACACTGATCTAGATTTCATTTTCAATATCTCTTGACATGTTCATATTATTGTACCACATTTTACTGCTAATATTACATGTTGGTTCTTGCATTTCCATCTCCACATTCCAGCTCCATGGTATATATCCAGTAGCCCCCTCATTAATTATCTTAGACCATGAACTACTCATTTCCATCTGACAGTACCCAGCAATTACCCATTACAATTTGCCATTCTTTTTGAATCTCATCGTCTGAATTCCCTTTTAATCTCTGAGAGACCATATCAGCATTTCTATTTTCAATAAACATTCCCCACCATTGCTCTATTGTGGGTATTTACTGAGTTTTCCACAACTTTGCATATTCAATACGAGTTGTTGTTATCATGTACAGTATTATTCTCCAATACTTCTTTATACCATACCTTCTAGTACATCTGTCATATTTAACAAGTACAATTCCAGTATCTTAGTGAATATATGTCGTTCTCTAATAATCCTATGGTTTCTTTAAACAGTAACAATTAATGTAATGTGGAAGATAAGTTAAAGATTTCTACTACTAATATTAATAACAATTTTGAACTGCACTAACAAATAATGCAACAAAGTAAAATTTTAAGCTGTTTCCAAGCTCAGTATAAAACCAGACAATGCATAAGGCAATTCCAAACAGCTCATAGTTGTGAGAAAGCTAAGTAAAAAAGACAGGTTTGTGTTTGCCGGGAAGATTGTTTTCTCACCAAAGATGCTGGCAATTTAAATTGACTTTCACTTAGCTGTTTTCTTTTTGGAAAGGAATGCATTCCAGTTGGCTATTGGCAAAAAAGACAAGTAAAGAGCCAGAATAAAAGACTTCATCAGATAGCTGTATTATAGGAGTGTGAGCTTGTTAAACCCACTGGCAAAACTTCTTGCCACAAATGAGCTGAAAATCAGGCTGTGGCTTTATTGGAAAGTCTATGTTCAATTTAAGCCAGAATATAACCTCAAATAAATTTCAGGGCAGCGCACAAACAATAAGAGTTTGAATTAGAGCTATGCAACTGAATCACCTACTTCCTGAACCAAATCAGGCCTATTCAGACCAATACATATCAGGTCCATATTTGGAAAAGATGGACCCAATCTAGTTCTGTAATGGAAATGATTTGAAATGCTATAGAGAAATGGACTTTAAAACTGAGTGTTAAAAGCCAGAGATTTTTGTCTTCAACATGATCATATAGTGGAAATGAGAGCAAACTGGAAGGGAATTGGGTTTTGTTCATTGACAACTCTACTATGTAACTGGGGACAACAGTCTCACTCAAATCTCAATGCATTTGGAGAGGGATTCTGTGAATTTCATTAAAGTCAATTATCTTCCACATCTCATTCTTCATTTCCTAAATTAAGCTACTAGTAGCAGATCATGAAACAGCTGTGGTGAAAGTTTGTGGGGTTTTTTTTTTAATTATCTCCTCTGAGCATCATCTCTTTTGTTTTGTAGCATGAGGAGGCTAGCATAATCCTCTATTCTTCTTTCTTGCTAATTTGCTAATTTAGACAGCAAACTGTTCATTTTATGGGATAAATATAAAATAAGTATAAGTTATTCTCCCAAACATGATCAGGTCCTGGATTTGTTTTCTTACCATCATTCATTTTTAAAAATTATTCCTGATTGTTTTTGTCACTGTTCCCACTGCTTTTGTTGTTATATTTCAATTCATGTTTTTTAAGTAAGAGAGCTACAAACGTGGTTATTTTATTGTCCATATCATTCATATTGGTTGAGCTAAATTTAATTCACATTATTTTTCCACATCACCTAAACTTATAAATCACTTATAATTTCTAACTATTAGCATTATATCTGATCATTAGTGTAAGTCAATCAGTCATGAGGTATCTCTGAAGCAGACTGGGACCAGAAAGAGGGAGATCCATTTGCTTACACCAACAGGGCAAATTTGTTGAAGTTTTGTTAGGGGGAAGTAATTTTGATGGTTGTAACAACAAGCTTGCTAAATTGTGAGGCTTACGTTGTAATTGCTCAGGGTAATGTTTGCGGGAGCAAGTCTACTTTCA